>JARJLF010000284.1:0-249753 GCA_029378395.1 Mycena leptocephala
AGCGAAGATGTATGTGATTTCTTGCGATCGAGATGAAGGGACTGACCACCGTGAACCCAGCGGAGACGCCGCGTTCAACTGGAGGGATGGTGTTTTCTGCCTCGACGATCCGACCTCTGGCCCCGCACTCTTCCGTCTCTCGGACCAGATGAAGTCGAAGATATACGAGATTGACCGCACTCGGAAGAACGACCCCGAAAGGTCCGGTTTGGTGAGCATGGGTCAACCCTTATCTGCGGGAGCGACCACGGGTGCGTGTACGTCTTCGACACTCGCTCAGGCGAAAGGATTGCGACCCTGAGTGTAGGATCGACGGAGTGGGTTCAAGTCGTCGCGGTTCGTGTTTTCTGGTTTTAACGAGTAACCGCTGACTCGATAGTCCGCATAGACCACGGAGGTTGACGACGTATCCGTCATTTTTGCGGCCCAGACACGCGCCTTGGACTTCTCGGAGGAGATTTTTGTCTGGAAACGAGCTCATCGTGAACGGGAAACAAGCACCGTCTGGGAAAAAATGGTTATGGTCGCAAAGGTGCTGGTCGTCTTGGGATGCATAGCGTTCGTATACCAGAACTTGGAGGGCAAGGTCGGGGTGTTGCGCGGCGTTCATACACCAGATGTTGTAGGTGTAGCTATCGGTGTTGCGCAACTGGGTGTTGTGCACGACGGTGTGCACGAGGTCGTTGCGGACGAGGTTGTGCAAGGTAACTGATATGTACTAGATATTGAACTTCAGAATACAAGTTCCGCTTAGATTCAGGACAACGTACCAGGGTGGGCTAAGCTGTAGCGTCAGCGCGGCATTTGTTGAGCGACTTGCACTCAAGAAAAGCGGTGGGCCACGCTGTAGCGCCAGCGGGGCAAATTGGGCGGCGCATTTGTTGAGCGACAAGCACTCAAGAAACACGAGTTCGGAAGGCGTTTGTTGGGCGACGAGCACCCAAGAAACGCACGACTTGCGCACGACCGTTGTGGTCGGGAGCAAGTTGCGGTTAAAGAACTAGCCGGTGACCCGTGACCCGTAAGCATTACCCGTGAGCCGATGTCCCGTGACCCTCATTTTCACTTCGCCACTCACCTCCACGATTTCCGAGTGTAAATCGCTCGGTAATCGCCTACCTCTCAACTGTCAGGGGTAAATCCCTTGACAATCGAGTCTACCTCACAACTAGCCTTCACGCGCCATAGTCACTGATTCCCCGGGGTAAATCCCCGAGCAATCTTGTACATTGCGTGTGCTCATTGAGGAGTTAAACGCGTGCAAAACGCGTCGAACCACTTTCCTGTCTTGCGTATCCAGCCAGCTCTCGATCTACATAGATGGCTTCTGCTCTGGTATGTGTCTGTCTGGATATCTAAGTGCAAATTGAATACTTACCGTTCGGTTTCTAGCCCCATGGGCGTCTTATTGGGCACTACGCCTGCAAGCAGCAGTTGTACACTGTGCATTGCGGCTCTCCCGACATCGTACTCCGTACCCCTAGCCCAGAGGAAGCTCCGCCGATTGATTCGACCGTTATGATTCCCAACTTCTACGAACCACGGTATCTATCCATCACCCATGCATATCTGCTTTTCATTCCAAAATCTTATGCGTGGCGCAATCCGTTGTTCCAAGCCCTCGACCGTCCCCGTCACAAGCTGCAGATTATCAAGGACGGGGACCAAGGTTTTTGCCTTCATCCGGATGTCGCCGACAATTGGCTGGACTTGGAACACACCCTCCGTCAAGTGGGGAAGGAGTTGTTTCGGTTGGCGCCTCCGCGTTGCTTTCCAAGGCTCGTGTCGCCTTGGTTCTTCCTGCCCGCTTCAAATTCATGCACAAGTTCCGGACCGAGGCAGCGGCGCGCTTTGGCGCGTGGCGCTCAATAGAGAATTTCCTCCCTCTGCTCGGCTACGTATCGATGGGCCTTTGGTGCATACAGTGTTGGAGGCTAGTGAGCTTGCCGCAGGCAATAGTGTGGATTGGCGCCGCGAGGTCACCGCGAATACAGGTGTCCATGCGACGTTCTTGGACTATCTGGAGAATCATCGGCTGGCATCTGGGAAACGGAACGCGTCGGAGCGCTGTATCGTATTAAATCCCCTGAAGATTTGAATCCTACAGAACATGAGCAGCATCACGAGATGGAGTGGCTACTGGGAACGATTCTCAAATCCAACTGCCCGATCCCGATATATCTATCTTGGGGGAAACTACCGCGACAAATCAGCCCGGTGGATGTCCCTACAGAATTTGCGCAGTTCGTACCGGACGCGGATGAGCTAAAACGCCTTGTTTCATCGCGTGGGGATCTGAAATTCAGCCGATGGGCTATCAACCACGACTTGTTGGTTTGGTATCGAGACCCCTACACGCCGGCATTGGCGCCGGTCGCAGCTACTGCCCTCCCTCCAAAGGACCACTCCTCGGTCGCGGCTGCGCCCTTCCCTCCTCTTCCTCCAAACAGCGAGCAAAAGATCAACGAGACAATCGAGGAGTTCTTCATTCGACGAAGAGCAAGAAACTTGAAAAAGATGGCGACTGAGTCGTCCGCCGACCGGCAGAGACGCACGCAGCGTGCAGAAAATGCGAAACGGGGTGTGGTCCCATCAAAATCCTTCGTTTTTGTCTGGGAAAAACAAGATGGACACTATATCCGTCAACCCACAACTCGAGGCAACTTCGCCGATGTCTGGGCTGACTACCCGGGTCCCCAGCGTCGTTTCGACCCAATTCACAATCAGTGGGATCTTTGCGAGCTCTTCGAGAAAAATGACCCGGTCTTTGGAGAAAGTTATGACCACCCTCCTGACGATGACAGTGACGACGAGATGGACGTTGGGGATCCGACCTTCCCGCAAAACATCGACATGGAATCGCGATTACCTCCAGAGGTCACCAACATGGAGGTCATACGAGAGCAGCACCCTCACGACATCGAGCAGCCGATCGTGGATGTGCCTCAGGACCTCGGTCCGGACTTCACGGAATCCGACATACCGGAGCGCCAATGCAACAAAGCCTCGCAGAATTGCGTGAACCTAGTTTACCTGAGGTTCGGCGCGACTCTCAGAACAGAGGAGCCCGAGTACGAGTCGGTTGGTGATAGTCTTTTGGACACAGTCCAGAGGCGGTTTGGTTTTGTGATACCCTCAACTCCCGAGGAGTTCGTCGCTCGTGATCCACCTGCAAAATATCTCGACTCGAAGGACCTGGCCAATGTGGTGGGCATGACAGATATCGGCAACGAATTGGCCTCGCAGAAAGGCCTAGACAATACACTGAGAATTTTCTTTGGACAGTGTACTGAGGCGCGTTCCGTCAACAACATAGACAAGAAGCTCTTAGACTATCATCAGCACTTTGCACCTATCTCGCCTTTCAGATTTGGGAGGGAATATCTCAGGAGCATGCGCAACCCATCCCAGCAACATCTATACTATGTGCTTCGCCCAATCGGCAGCGGGATCGGAAGCGAGGTCCTCTTGATTCCCCGAGCAACAGACTTTCTAGAGGTTCTTCGTCAACGGTGGGGTCCAGAGATCAAGGACGTTGCCAGACATTTCGTGGCCCGAGGCATGCCATTCTGGCATGCCTATATCAGCGCCGAAATCATGCCGGAGTCAAAGACACCAGCTACGAGGGCTTTCCGAAATACCACTTCGGGTTTGGGATTTCGCCACAACAAATATGAATTCGACAAGCATGACTACAACGCGTACACCACTCAGCGCGATCTCAAGCTCCTTCATACTGCGCGTGGTCGCATCGCCTTGCAGTACGGCGGGGTAATAGCGCGGCTCGCAAGGTCAGAGGTTTCAGACGACGACTTCTTCCACCAATTCGACGACGAAATCTACAATGTCGGGGATTGCTTGTGGGACGGAGAATCGAAACACGCCTATTGGCACGACAAGCTTTCAGATCATGAAATCGATCTTCTGTGCGGCGTTTATCACGTTTCGACTGGTATGTAACTTTGTCCGTGTCGTTTCGTGAGTACTTATTCTTCGGTTCAGGCTTGAAGCAGGGAGGGCAGGGTATGTATTGTCTGCATGACACGTCTTTACTTGACGAACACTCGAATTTAGGACACATATCCGCGAAAAGTGACACTGAGCAGACCTCCATCGTCTCATGGTGGCCCAAACCGAGCGCGTGGGCACGGGGAAGTCTAGACCTAGCGTGGTGGACGCCACAATGCGAAGTCGATTTCTTTCAGAAACGTCTGGGACACTTCGAGAAAGGTGTTTTCCTTGTGAAACGCCAAGCCGACTGGAGGCACAACCTGAAGTATCGGAAGGAAGTCAAAACATGCTGGGAGGGTTATGAGAGAGTCGCTGCCAGCATCGCCGACACTCTATCTGCTGATGCACGGTCCACCTCATGATGTGGAGATCGCACGCTGTTCTTAGTCGTTTTTTGGTCGTTCTCCGTAGCCGGGCGTATATCATCATTTTTGCTGTATATTATCAAACATGTAAGCACAAACGAATGAATCAATTTATTGTGTATATCTGCCAGTATCTTAAGAAGCTTGAGAGCTCTGGCCGCGTAGAATTTTTTTGTATGATTTTTTTTTGGATTTATTGTGGCACAAGGTCACAGGGTGTGACAGAAGGTCGTGACAGGCGGCTTGACCTCTCCCACCACCAAGTCCGACAGCGAGTGTAGATCGCTCGCTGACGGGCTTGCCTTTGACCATCACTATCATCACCGTCAACGAGTGTAGATCGCTCGTCGACGTTGGCACTCTCGATGGGTTCCAAGCAAACTGACCCGCGTGCTGACCCTTGGCACCTACAAGTGGCTCAGCATGGAAACCCACCCGTTTTCCAGCTCTCATAGCCAATTCCACTGCTCTCCCGGAACGCCTGGACTTATGTGTGCCTAGTGGCGCCACAGACCCTTGCCCCAAAACGTCTGGCCCTCGCGGTCATTTTGACCCTCCCCGAGTGTCAATCGCTCGGCGCGGGTCTCAATGGCTTCTCAAGCTGAAAAAATCTATTCGATTGCTCTTGCAGCCTCTGTACACTCGTACCTCGGTGGCTCCACCCACTAATCACTAAAACTTTGTGACCCTCGCATTTGACTTGGACCCTATCCCAAATATACGTCGCTCAGTGCGACTGACTGGACCATTTTTGGAGCCTCAAAACCTATCTCATTACTCTACGCGTCGGCCTGGACCACGAGAGACTGCTTGAGGTAATTTTTTTATGACCCGATTTTGACCGATTTTGACCATCTTCCTATCCAGTTCCATTAACTTTAATCGGAGCGCCTCCAGGCTCTCGGGCGCAGAGTATAACATATATCTTAAGCTTTTGGTAAGCTTCCGCAAGCTTCTGCCCACTACCACCCGAGCTCATGCTTCGATTTTCAGCTTCACCGCCCTTGAATAAATTTCGTCATTTTATTACAAATTCTACGGCGCCAGGGCGTCAAGGGCCTCGACAATGAGCATCACGCTCTGCGCGCTCGCCCTGGACCACGCGAGAGACCACCCGAGGTGATTTATTTTCATGACCCGCTCGTGGCGTATTTTCACCATTTTCCCATCTAGCTCCATCAACCTTGATCAGAGCGACTCAAGGCTCTCGGGGGCAGCGTATGACATTTATCTTGGGCCTTTGGTAAGCTGCCGCAAGTTCCCGCCTACTACAAACTGAGCTCATGCCTTAATTTTCAGCTTCACGGTCCTTTGAATAAATTTTGTCATTTTATTACAAATTCTACGGCGGCATCAGGGCGTCAACGGATAGTTGACGGTGATTAGCACGTTGTGCGTGTACCCCCTGGACCGCAAGAGACTTCTTGAGGTGATTTATTCAGTGACCCGATCCTGGGGTGCGTTTTGACCATCTTCCTATCTAGCTCTATCGAGTTCAATCGGAGCGCTCCAAGGCTCCCGCACGCGGTGCATAACATGTATATTGAGCGCCTAACCCCCGCGCTCGCTCCCAGACACGCGGCGTCGTTGGGGAGCCCGTTCCCCGCCAAAGTCCCAGCGCCAAAATCCGGATTTGGATTTTTTCATTTTTTTTTCCATTTGGCCGTGCTCACTCCGCTCTCCCCGCGCTACGGAGGCTTCCCCGCCAACCCTCGTCCCCAAAGACGCGGCGGCGGCGAGGAGCGCACGATCGCGGCACCGAAATCCGGGTTTTTTTTTTCGCACCCCGTTCGGCTCTACCTCCCGGCCAAGGGGGCTCTCCGCGGCCCATTCTCGCTCCCAAACGCGCGGAGCGTTGGGGTCGATCTGGGATCAAGACCGCAAAAAAAAGGTTTTTTTTTCCTCTTTGGCAACGTTGGTCGGAATCGCCGGCCCGGTGGCCCGGCCCGCCCACCCGAACGTCGGGCGATCGATTCCTGGGGCGCGCGCACATTATCGGCGCTTTTTTTTTCTCGCAACCGGGCGCTCTTCCGGACTCGGGAAGCCTCCCCCGACCCTCGCAAACCCGCCGCTCGTCGCCTCCGACGTCGGTGGACCCGCGGTGCACGAAGCGGGTGTCCACAAAAAAACCGGCGCTGGGGATTTTACCAGCGCGGTTTTACCCCAAACCGACGATATCGAGAACGCGGTACGCGTTCGCGACACCGCCGTCTCTTTTCTTCCATCCACCACCTTGGTTTTCCCTGTCCTTCTTCCTTCAGCATCTCTTAATCCTGGATTCTCTCGCACTTGTCCAGGATTTCTCTCGCACCTGTCAATTTGACCTTTGTCGTTCCACTCATCCTCCACCACCTCCCTGCTGCCCCCCACCATTTCTGGACCTCCTACCACCTTCTTGGAGTGCTCTTCAAGCTTTTCTCATCCCACTTGGACTTCCACAACGCTCTGACCACTCTCACGACCCCGAACGCGCGATGAATAACAACGCTGCGTATGGATACGGTTTGGAGCGGGTACCCGCCGGCTGACGAATTCCAGCCACATCTCCGCCAGGGACAAGTTTCTCGACGTCCGCAGCGTGCGCCCATACGCAAAAGAAGGCCCGGGGTCGTGCTACAACATTGCGTGCGTCGACGACGCCGATATCGCGCTGTATCGTGCTGGGGGCATCACCGGCGCCGATCTCCTGGCGCGGATGACTTGGAAAATCGGGCATTCCAATGACCACGAGCGGCGGCGCCGGGAATACGGAGGTGCGATGTGGGGCAGACACATATCTGGGTGTGCCGCTGGGAGGTCGACCGGCGCTACTACTGCGGTGCGCCTAATTTTATTTTATTTTATTAGTCGTCTTATATTCTAAATTGGCCTTCCAGAACGTCTGGCGCAACTCGAGCAGCTCTGCGATGGCGGCGTGCGTATGTACAAACAGTGCGTATGCGGAGTTCGACACCAGGAATATTTTACGTTCCCCTCCGTCCGCGGCTTCGCGCAATTCCGCGCGCTCATGACCGGAGTCCTACTCTTCATGAACGAGCCGCTGACCCCCATCTTTTATCAGCCCTCCCCCGAGACCCGAGACATCTACAACCTTATCATCCAGTCTTAAATACCTATCCATCATCTTGAGCACCTACTGTACCTATCCATCTATCTTGAATATCTACTGTACCCACTCATCCACTCCTCCTCCTTGTAATATTCCATATTCACGCGTCAATTGACGCTCCGTAACTACAATACTGCACGCGTATATATACTGTACTCATATATATATATATATATTGGCTGACCTCCTTGTGTGACGACGGGTCCGGTCGAGGTCGACGGCGGGTGCACCTCCGGGTGCACCTGCGGGTGCACCCGAGGGTGCACCCTGGGGTATAGCTGAAAGATGTACTTTCAGCGGCGCTTTCCGAAATTTAGGAAAGTTCTTCTTTTCAGCAGCGCTGAAAGCACAGCTGAAAGAATTTCTTTCGGTGCGCCTTTCAGCGCCACCTGAAAGGTGTCCTTTCTTTTCTTTGGAAACGGCTGCTGAAAGCTGATCTTTCAGCAGTCCTTTTATTACTCACTGACAATGAATAAATACTCGAGTCCCAAAAGGGACTCTGATTGCGGCTACTTCCGCGCCGGAATTGTCCGCAATTAAATTAATAAGAATTTGCAAGTTTTAAATTGTCTCCGAATTTATCTACTTTTCGCTAACCTATTGACATAGGTCGAGATATTCCTTTCGGCGGTGTGAAGTCCCAAGCTTTCTACGACCGCTTTGAGGTACCCCTCCTCTACGACAAATGGGACGGGACAATTGATGTGAACACTCTTTCCCCGGGAAATGTGGTACTCGAGGTGCGTAAGACGCCACATTTCTTTTCCGTCGCTCATTTCCTTTCCTTTTTTTTAGATCTACGTTTCCTTCATCCGAGGGCGTCAAGGCGCAATGGGGTTGTTCGAAGGCAACTTCAAGCTCCTACAGGTCAAGTGCCACGAACGGATACACAAGATCACCCGTACAACGCCGGGTGCGATTGTAACTGCGTCAGTCCTGGTGTGTTGTTATCCTACCATGCTCTTCCTCAGTATTTTCAGACCATATGGCTGTATTCTGCGGACACACAACTTGTGAAGGCGACGAGACAACGGTTATCGATACTGCGTCCGATGATGAAGAGCTCGATGATATTTTTGGTCAAGCACGGTCGGCCGTCGAGCGCACCGCTCCCCAAGTGCGTGTCACTGCTTTAAACTTCGTTCCGCTGATCTAATAAATTTATACAGGTCACCAGCCCTCCGCAGGACAACCACAAAGACGACTTGCAAGCCGGACATCCTCGTCTTCCCCACCCCCGCATTCACGCCACTTCTCTGCAAGCTCACCGCAACTGCCATCCAGCTCCCAGCCTGATGGTCAGCTCAACCATCAAACCCACCGCGCACCACCTCCCGGATGCCGGCTATTCCTCCCCCTGGCTCAGCTTTAAGGCGCCAACCTGTACCACCCGCAAGTGCAAGCTGGCAATCCTCATCCCGACGGGCTGCAGCTCCGAGCCGCTCTCATAACAACGAGCGGCGTGGACGGCGAATTGTTGTGTAGTAGCAGCAATAATGTACTTTTATATCTAATTTCATTCAATTTTTTTTTTATTGGCGTAGTGCGTGTTAGTTGCAACCAGTTAAAACAAGTCTCAAGGTCTATAATCCCCCAACTGGCTTCGAATGGATTGTAACCAATTGTAACCCCAAGGCTGGCTTGGAACCGGGTTTCATGCACCTTACCCAAGTGTTGCAAGCCACAAAAAAATTGGGATCTTGGAACGGGTTGCGACCGGTTGAGTGACGATACAACCCACCCAGGATTTTCCGACAAAGCTTTCATTTAGTATACGGATAGCAAATTAGAGCCACCAGTGACAGAGTTAGATATAGAATTCAAAGTTGGAGCCCCGAATACAAAATACAAAATTGGGGATTCGAGCATACGGCACCATAAACCAATAGACAGGAAGGACCTATGAATCCGATGTCGGAAAAATCCTGTTCGGCTTTAATCGGCGTTGAACGCGTTCCAAGCCATTGCATGGCCAAATGGCTTTAGCTGGCTTCCAATGCACAGTTCGGAATCCTCCAACCACTTCCAAGCCACGGTGAAAGCTCCAAGGTCTGTCATGCCCCGAGGGTGCTTTATGACCTTGCAACTACTTCTGGGCCGCCCAGGCAGCACGGCATTATCGACCGCCAAAATTCCGATAATTTTAATACAATACACACAAATGGAGCATATTAAGCAAAGATATCAAGTACAGTGCTTATGTACGAGTCGCGACAAGTGTAGTATCCTGTCTGAACACCAAGATCGGCACAGTAGATAACCGATTCAACAGTCGACGTACCAGGGAAGATGGAAGGAACCTAAATAAAGATGCCAAAGTCAGTAAGAGAACGAGGGCACGGCGGAGGAACTGTACCTGGGGATCGTGTTTTGCGGGAGTACTGCGTCAGGAGGATATGGTAGGAAAACAGCGAGCACACGTACTTCGTGATGGAAAGATGCTGGAGTCTTGAGTCCTTAAATGAATTATTTCAGTGACAAGCACACATAGCTTCGATGAGCGAGGGTGGGGGATGGTTGTGGAAGGGAAGGGAGAGAGGTGGAGTAACGGGCATCACTGAGTGGGGTCTGATATAAGCGCCCCAATTCATAACATCACTCGCTCCACCTCTCGCCAAAATGCTACACCGCTGTCCTGTGCCTCCGCAACCCACATCTAATGCCTATCCCTCGCCGAGACAAGTGACACACTCTCATTGTCGCGCTCAGCAGGCAGTTAGACGATCACGCGGTTGTTACGGTCTGAAATAAGATGCCCACTAACTTTAGGTAGTGGGTCTTATAGCGCCCTAATTAACACAGTCTCCGCCAAATTTTTATAAAGTTGTTCTTGTTTGGTTCTCATTTGTAATCCAGGACTCGGCGCCGTGTTTTCGACTCTCTCCAGTCGTCTAAATTCACTTTTCTTTGTCTAGATGTTGTCGCCAATCATGAAATCAGCGCCCATCGCGATGTTGATCGTGCCACGTCGAGGATGACATCTTTCTTTCTTTCCCCCCATCTCAACCCCATCTTCCTCCCCACCTCGTTCAACTCATTCTGCCTCACTGCAAGTTCAGTAGCTCCCCTGCTCCGTGCGAATATGAGCATAGCGACCCCTGCCAAGAACTGTCAACCTAGGTGTCTTTCTGCTTGATCTCGGTGATGGGGTCCCGGCTTTCTTCCTGATCCTTTTCCACCATCCTGGCACCAGCAGCCTATATCCTCTCTCACACATGTTCAGTATACATTTCCCATGTCAAGTCATTCAAGCTACTCATTCTGCTCATTCAAACCACCTCTCAAATTTTACTACGGCTCTTGCCTGCCCTCTTTCTCTCTCTTGCTGAGTTAAGTTCTGCATGCTCACCTGCGCCTCAACATTCCTGGGGGTCCGCGTTCAGTACCGAGCCAACATCGACCTGTGAATGCAGCCTCACACTTTGATCAGTATGGTGCTTTGCTCCCGTGCTGGTGCCAGTGCGCGCTGATTACTATTATGTTGAACTCGAGCCTCATACCCTGAATGTGGTAGGTGGGACTCCAGTTCATGCAACTTTCTTGCCGCTCGTGTCCTAAAATGTATTGCGTAGATTTGGAGACATGCACGCAGAATCGACCCGCTTGCTCGGTAACAACGACAGGCCTTAACTTGATGAGTTTCGTAATTGACCACGGTCGCGTCTTCATGTTCTGTTCCACTGCATACGAATTGCAGTCACCTCGGGCCGGCAATATTCTTGATCTTTTGTCGCATTACGTCTTTCAATCCTTTTAGCGTTCCAATTGGATAGTACCACCAATCGTCACCCCGTGTCTTATTTTATTTTATTCCAAGTGCTCCTGTTCTCCTGAGCATGGACGTATATCCTTTTTCCGCGTATTTTGTATTTTACTATTGATTTCCCACCTTTGCAAAAAAAAAAAAAACAATCTAATTCCCTCAATTCGTGCCGGATTGGCTTTAAATAAATGTGGGAGACCTATTGGGGGTACATTGCATGTCATTTTACGCTACTAGGCGATACATTGCGAAATGAGCTTACAATAAAATCGAGGGTGATCACATTGATCGCCCGCAAAATTCCTCATGTAATTTTTTTGCAAAGGTACACACCACCTCGGGACCTTCAGTGCGGCCTCATTTCTGCCTCAAAAATTCAAGGGCCACAGACTCGACATATTGATATGTCAAGCATCCCGTGTGTCGATGCCGAGGCCAATCCGTACAGAGGCACAAAAGTAATAGGCCCAACAAAATGCCATCAAACCAGTTTAGCACAGGTGGGCGATCGATAGTAATGCCTTTCATTCAGTCAAGAGTTTTTTAGTTACATGTACATTGAGTCGAGCATTGCCTTCGGGTGTTCCTGGTGGACAATATGTCGATGCGTTCACACGTTGCAGTCCGATGTTCGGCTCAGATGATGGTATCCTGTGCCAGTGTTTTCACGCTTTGTAGTCCGGCGGTTCGCGAGTCTGAAATTGTGAGTTTGAAAGAGAACATCAATTTACTCAAATTCACTGCGGCTTTTGCAGGTGTCCTTATGCACTGATGTTTTTTTCTTGAAATACGAGCGGTAGTCAATGTGTTGCTTTATGGTGGCTTTTTAATTTTTTTCCTCTGTTACCCACTGTGGAGCAAAATTAAAAAAGAAATCTTTTGTTTGGGTCGCTGGCGCGGGTTGATGCATTGATCGAGAAATGAGCACGGTATACAGAAACATTTTCTTTGATTGCGGACAATGTTTGGTTAACAAGCTCATCTCTCGTCAGTTCGCCCTACGGCTTCCCCTGCTGGCGCGCTCCCTATCGAATCCACATCGCCGCCCCTGCACCCCTCCTCTCCTTGTTATTGCTGTCCCCTCTTCCTTCCACCCCGTCCTCCGTCAATGTACCCCACCCGTTAGTCCTCCCTCGTCAACCCCGCCACTGAAAACATCCTCGCCACATACTTTAATTCCACCTTTGGTCCGCAGGAGGATCTATGTGGCTCGCGCGCACTAGCAATGACAGCTCGCGGTACGACCTCTCTTTACCCGCTTCACACTCTTATACTTGTCTTGCAGGTGGCGGATCGCCCTCCCGGTACGCCTCTCGCGCGTGCGCATTGATCGCGCCTCGACCGCCGATGAAGCCAAGGCAGGAAGCACGATTGGAATGGCCTGGATCTCCGCGACGACTGAATGAGATTTGGATGGGGGCTTGGATGACAGGGTACGTGTCCCCATTCGCCCGGCGTTCCAGGGCTTCCCCCTCCGCTGCGCCCTCGTCTTCTCCACTTGCCACCATCCGCTGCCCGAAGAAGAAGCGGATGTCATTGGCGTTTCTCGGTGCATGCGAGACTGCGAAAGGTGACGACAAGTTACCGGACCATGACATGCAGGACTTCGGGGTCTTGTTGGCAAGAATCCAGTTCATTACCCTTTTTGGCGCTGATATTCAAACTTCACGCGTAGGCCGTGCGGGATCCGTCAACCAAGCACCTGCGAACTTGAAGAAATAAAGCAAGGAGGTTCAGACGGTGCGTCCAATCACGACGTTCGGCCCATCCCTCCTCAACTTTTCGCCGGAATTGCGTAGGCATTCTCCACACTGAAAAAAAGGTACAAGGCGCAGAATGAGCTTAGTAAAGAGTTACAGAAGGTTCGTTCGTTCACCCACTGATTCATTCGGGCTGTGCCTCATCGTTTGAAAGCAGTTCGAAAGAGGTCACACAAAGTTACGCTCATGAAGGCGTCAACTGTGAGTAGAGTATTTATTTCTTTGATCGTGATTTTGATTGACTTGCACCTTACAGTCTACCCTTGTTAACCCCTTAAGCTGCAACACTTCAATGGATCCTAATGTTGGCATTGGAGGCATGCCAGAATCGCATGCTGAATTGCCGCTCGTTGATGTCGTCGCTAATGCTGCCGCGCAAAGCCGCCAAGTCGGTGCGATAATCATGAATGGGGTACTGCTGGAATCTCTCGTATTTCATTGGGAAACAGTAATTAAATGATACCCTAATCAGCGTATTCAATGTCCAGTCCCAAATCTCAGTCGACTCGGGTTGCTTCTATGGATCACCAGTCCACCAATTTATTTCTTGTTCTCTGATTATTTGCCGTTCGAAATATCCATCAGGATAATACAATGACGCGCAAATATACACCACATGCAAGTTCCGCCATAGAAAGCCAATATGCAGACTGTAAGCACTTGTTAGATTTGTCGACCGCCAGAATGGGAGAATGGACAAAACTGTGGGCCGGGATCCTCACGGTTCCACGACGCGCGCTTGTCAGGGCCGGTGTAAATGGGCGAAAGGCATGCTTCTCTCGCCCATCACAGTCGATTTGGCGTGAGGACGAATTCCTCACCATGTGCATTGTAACTTCGCTGGGGCACGAGAAGCAGGTATTATATTTCACCCCGCACCGCCGCTCGCCGCCCTCGCCCCTAAAGCTTCAGTCAACAAGGCCGAGGGTAACAGATTTTGATCGTTGTCTCCAGCCAGTCATTTCTCGGAAAGGCCATTCAAGTACGTTGCGGTGGCGCGGTATTGCCTTGCGGCCCTGCGAAGATGCAACGCAGGATGACACAGTGCGATCAACCGCACGATCATAAATGGAAAACAAAAGTTTTATTTTTATTTTTGGTATTCGGTTTGCCCGGGGGCGGACGGTGGGGCTACTTGCTGTTCAGTCTCACCCAGGCGCGTATACTAACAACCCAGCAGCGGACAGCGGTCAATCGGATATCCGTTGGGTATTTTTATGCAAGAAGCACCGCGCTGCTACATGACATCGCTACGTGAACTTGATTGCAACTGCAGTGCCTCGACTTTCAAGTACAACACCGACCTCTCGCGTCTTCGACTGCGCCGCAGCCATATTCCGTGGTAACCACTATACTTGGTGCATCCTTTTCGCATGAGTGTTGGTGCCCGGAGTGCTAGATCCTAACAGAATCAAAACAGAGGTTCAACTATATAAGGAGGAGCTTGCGAAAGAGGTTGTTCACCAATCTACCATCTCCTTCGCCTTTGAATCGCCTTCACTTAATAACTTGACATTTTCACTCTCATCTACCTTCACCACTACGAAATGCAGTCCACTTTTGTTGCCCTTCTCGCCATCCTCGCCGCCGGTGTCTGCGCTGCTCCGCTCAACACGCTTTTTGACCGGGCCACATGCGAAATTAAGAGTATGTTCCAGTGAATGCACTCTGTTATCTCTTACCGAATATATTTCAGCTTGTGTCGTCGCTCTCCAGCCATCCTTCCCGACGGCATGCGACCCCGCGGCTCTGCAGCTGGGAGCCAGTAAGCTATTCCACTGATGTCTTTCCAAAAATTGTTGACCGATGAATCAGACACCCCATTGAACACCGCATGCCTTGCGGCCGCGGCCAAGGGCACCGCCGCCTTCGTGAGTGTGTTCACTCACCAGCAGTATCTACCCTCAACTTGCATCTACAGCCTACCGCGTGTGCCCCCTGCGCCGCCCCGTTCGGCGTAACTGACCCTGGTAACAAACCTCAGACAACTACAAACGGCGCGGCTGGGAACGCTCCAGCCGGCAGCGGCAGGCAAGGCACTGCCGCTACCCCCGCAGGGAATAACAATGGCCAGGCCGTGGGTCCACGTGCGACTTGCGACATCAAGGGTGTGTCGCACAGCACCCTGCTCTTTTTCCATGCCTTATTCTGATTTCTTACAGCCTGTGTCATTGCCCTCGAGCCGTCCTTCCCTCTGTGCGCGCCGACCGTTACGCAGGCGGGAGCCGGTGCGTCTCGAGCTCCCTGTCCCGCCACACTGAATTAATATCAACCATCTTCTTCTTTCCTCAGACAACTCGTTCAACACCGCGTGCCTCGCCGCGGCCGCCAAGGGTACCGCTGCCTTCGTGAGTTCTTTTTTACTTGGGGAATGCAATTTTTAACGCCGATGGGGCGTCCCAGCCCTCCGCCTGCGACGGATGTGCCGCCCAGTTCGGTGTGACGGACCCGGGTGCCAGCGCCCAGGCCGCCGGCGTGGTGATCAACTAACACTGGTGTCCTTGTACACCACCCTCTTTCTTTTAATCCCGCAGAACCGTGGAGAATGAATAGTATCGACGTAATAATATAGTGATTATCGTGACCATACTCATTGTGTGTGGAGGATGACTCGTCAGAAAAAAAGGGACTCTCGTGTCGTTCGTGGCATTCAACTAAAGAAAATCAGGCAATAAATCGACCACCCCGAATAAGTTTGAGCGCTATGACGTTCCTAGGCTCCACAGAACCCTTGAAGGGAAAGCGATGACTGAGATATTTCGTGTTCAACAGCGAACCAGCAGACACAATCAAGACCGCACCTCACAGTTCCTGCGATTTGACCCAAACGCGGCTCCACAGCAACTCCGTTCTTGCGTGCGGGTTACAGCACCTGGCGTGCATCTGCGTAAGATGGCAGAACGCGTCCGCAGAAGGTCCCCGTTCCATCCAGGGTCAGGTATACAGAATGAACGAGGCACACCACAAAAACGGCCTTTTGCTTGGCGCTGGGCCAAAGGGCACCCGTAAAAATCATTTGAAGGGTCAATCAGGCCATTCAGAGTGTGACCAAGATCAGCAAGGCCTATCAACTTGCCGACATATGTGAGCTCGCGGCCATGCTGATCGGTGAATGTAGCGCCGGTGTCGGTATATTTACGTGCTCATATGCCCTACGAGCACTGAGGATGGATATGGGATAAAAGGAACTAAGCGCCGCGTTTCGGTGAGTTGCGAGGTGCGATTTAGATATATGAGGCAGCTCAGTTTACCGGTGATTGTTGCCGAAAAGGATTTATCGGTACGGTTGCCGGCCTTTTTGTGTGCGAACAGGCTGTGGACGACGCGATTGATATAGATCTAGAATGCGCGAGGACGGACTGATCGAGAGCGTCGAGCTGCTCGCGCTGGAAATCCGTAAGCGGGTACTCGCAGCATTCAAGCTCCCCGCGCTCCTAGGCTACACAGAACCCTTGAAGGGAAAGGGATGACTGAGATATTTCGTGTTCAAAAGCGAACCAACAGACACAATCAAGGCCGCACCTCACAGTTCCTGCGGTTTGACCCAAACACGACTCCACAACAACTCCGTTCTCGCGTGCGGGTTACAGCACCTGGCGTGCATCTGCCCAAGATGCCAGAACACGTCCGCAGAAGGTCCCCGTTCCATCAGGGGCAAGGTATTCGGAATGAACGAGGCACACCACACGAACGGCCTTTTGCTTGGCGCTGGGCCAGGGTGTCCGTAAAAATCATTTGAAAGGTAAATCAGGTCATTCAAGCTCCCCGCGGTGTTGACGGAGAGGGCTAGATAGTAGAATCCAAGTAGTCAGGCCGTACTTGCCGGCCCTTTCGGTCCTGAGAATATTGAAGCAAGCGAGAGAGTGGTTGGTCCTGCATGATAAATGAGCACGAATACCTTGCACAAAGGGGAAATGATAATGCGCACACAATCCGACGTTGGCCACGAGGCGCCGGAGTCCGAATGCATAGTGCTTTATCTTGGGCTCGATGTCGGCCACGTAGCCCTGCAAAAAAAGACTGCATTCAAAGCCCGAGTATCCAGCTCAGACTAGTAACAGGTGAATAAATCGCCTTTCTTGTCGAAGAAGTTGATTGCGTGATCGACCAGGGAAACAATGTGACTGTACGCGCCAGGCAGAGGATAAGCAGCGTTAGATCTCGAGATACATGTATAAATCAGAACATCTGAGCGTGCAGTTCCATGAGAGTGCCGAGGTCTGGATATGTGGACCCAAGTTCAAGATCGACGTCAACAATCACCCCGGTCGAGTGTCATACGCAAGAGGAGTGTCGCAGAGAAAAGTGATAAATGAAAAAAAAATTACCAGCGAAATGTCGAGCACCTGGGACTTTTGAATGCCACAAGTTACCAGAGTCGTCAAGAGTGTTAGAAATTGGTGGGAGCGTTCAATTCTGCGTGGAAGATACCGGACCACAGATTAGAGAAATAGAGAGCAATTTCATGCGCTATTTAAGGAGGGGGTCCAGAAAACGCTGAAAGACACTGCGACGGTGATGGAAGTTCAGGACAAGGAGCGGCCGTCTAAAGTAGACGCCTGTCCAAACAGTCAGATGCTACTGCCAAACAATCTCGCTGTTTGCCGCTTTCCATCATCTTCTCACCTACAGTCACGGCGAAATTAGATGCAGGACCCCATTTGGAAATTGCCATCAAAAGGAGTGCTTTTCACCACTTCTGAGCTCAGTTGGGGATCTGTGCATGGATAAAGTGTTTTATTGTACCTCCAATGACATAGGACTGCTGCACAGAAAAATTTAATGTGGTCGGAGATGCACAACGGCATATCTGGACAAATTGAACAGCAGCTGCTTGCATTGTGCATACACCTCAGATTAAGTTGATTATTTTTGCACCGAGCCTATTACATACTACTGGACACATATCCAGGTCTTCATCTCATAAATTGTGACCTGCCTAAGCTCAGAAGTGGTGAAAAGGACTCCTTTTGATGGTAATTTCCAAATGGGGTCATGCATCTAATTTCGCCGTGACTGTATGTGTGCGCGCTGCTCTCGCGCCCAGTCGAAGTCGGATACCCCGAGGACTACGATGGAACTGGGGTGGAATCGGTCCCACTATCCGTAGTGGTGCCTAGATGCTAGTGGGATGGATAGCGGCGATGGGGATCATGACGGTGGTGAGTGTAACCTTTCGTTTTGTTTTCTCTCGTCCACAATCCCATCCTCCCCACATTTCTACGCGTGGCCTAACGGCGAAGATACCAGTCGATTCATATTTACGGTATATTTTTCATCCCGGCTCAAGCTGAGTCCTTTCAGGACCCTCGATTGTCCCTTTATACTACGAAATGTCCGAATTTCAAGGCGCTTAAAATATTCCCGTGGTTTTTGAGGATGCTAAAGTGCTTCTTTTGACTCCGTGATGAAAAAAACTTTGGGTCGGGCCCAGGAGATTTCCAAAATTTTGTCCGAACTCTGCCTCAGACCTACCAAAGGATAATCAAGGGTCCTGTCCTTTCCCTTTTCAGCCAACCCACCCCGCTCTCCTTCAAGTGAATTCCCACTATATTTCCCTTCCTCATTCGTCAACCATTTCGTCCTTTCTCTACGGCCCTCTGTCTTCCGCCTTTATTTCTCCATCCCGTCCCCCTCCGCCATTTTCTCTCGATTTGCCTTGATCTCGTCCATCTCCGGCGTCACGCGACAATGACGCGGCCATCGACCTCATTTCTGGACTTTCCTCCTCCGCGTTCGACCTCTCCTCAGCACCCCTGCTGCTCCTTTCCACCTCATCTTCCGGATAAAGCACTGTGGCACGTTGTACGCACTACTGGCGCCGATCCTCCGCATACTTCCACCTCCAGCACCCTACACTTCAGCATACCCACAATGCACCATGCACAACGCCTCCCCCGCGTCGCGCTCTCCTCTTCTTCGTCGTCATTCTTGTTCCCGCCTGCCGTCTACCTCAAACCTCGAATGCCCAGCTCTCCCACCCCGGCGTTTCTCCAAACCCAGTGTTCCTCCTCTCTCCCCGTGTCACCTTGAAGTTTCTCCCCGCCTCTCCCGCTCCTGCACCTGTCCACCCCGGCCTCTTGCTCGCTCGCGCATGCTGTTACTCTTTCACCTTAAATCCACATTTCCGGCCCTCCTAGCGGCTCCCTCTTCCTTCCACTCCGTCACCGTCGCTGTCCTCCGTTCGTTCCCACCTCGCCTTCCCCCACCCGGGGTCTTTCCTCCGATAACGTTACGACTCAGGGCCATCATCGCCACGTACCATCATGTTACTCATGGTTCGCAGGCGGATGTACAAGTCTCGCCGGCGTTTCCCATCGCCCCGCGGTATGTACCTCTCGTCACCCCGCTCGATACTCGTGCTTATGTTTATGTTTGTGTCAGAGGTGGCGGATCCGGATCGCTTCTAGCGCGCGGGGCTGAAGTCTGGGCGGGAAATTAGATTAGAATGGATGGCAATGGAGTGGAATCTCCGCGCGAAGACCGAAGACTGAATGAGGTTTGGATGAAGGGTTGGATGGTATAGTACATTCCCAGCCATTCGCTCGGCGTTCCGCGCCGTACTCGTTAACATTTCCTTATCTCCCTCTAGGCCTCTCCCTGTTCTCTCCTTACGTCTTGGTTGACTTTTCCATCGCAGGCCCAGGCGCCACGCACTGTCCCGCGAGACGCGACGGTACGCATGCCGGATCACTCCCTGGGGTCAAGATGCGCGTGGGAGTTCGTCGAGTGGGGATTTGGTGCGCGCCAACTTCGACTTCTCCCTTTCACATCTTCGTCGGCGCACGATTTTGTCGTCACTGCGACTATCATCTCATTCTGGTGTGCCTGCGGTTTGCTTTTGTGTGGTTGTATTCTTCGCGGCGGTGTTGTCCTTCATCTTCCGCTTCTCGTTCCCGTTTTTTCTACATAAACCCATCCACACTCTCGGTTAGCCAACTTAGCTATCCGGTGTCGTACTTTAGATCCAAATCTATACTACATCTTTGTCCTCGTTTCTAAGTACCTACTGTACTGTATCCTTTGTCGTAAGCCCAATATACAATATACAATATATGATTATTTGGTTTTAGATTCAGCGTGGTGCCTCTGTTTTGGACTCCGGCTCCGACTCCGCAGGTACATGTTGGAAGATCCGGAGGCTGTGCGAGCATCGGAGCTCGGGAAACCGTGGGAGTTTAGGTCTGTCAGCATCGGGCTGACTGATGCGCCCCCGAGGGATTATTCAGCAAGCTCCAAGGTATATAAAGTAGAGACTATTCTGTACCTATCTCATCCGTTTGTAACCAACCCTTGCCTTGGCTCCTGTGTCCTCAGGGAGTCACGCAAGATGAACACCCAAAATTCCTACAGTACACAACGAAGCTAGGTCTAATCTCTGGATGCAAGACAAATGCAAGGCGAGGCGGACGGGGACGGGGTAGGAACAACGGCGACCGCACAGAGAGGGGATGGACCTGCAGCATTTCAGCGCAGGATCAACATTGACAAGGTGAAACATAGATCATGTCGGGATTTTTTGAACTGGTTTAGGGGAGAGAGGTGAAGAATTCCATCACACATTTCAAGGCTGTCACCAAGTAATATTTATACGGTATTGATATTCTATGCCCTCTGTGAGGCACGATCGTTGGGCCCAGAATGAGGTCTACTATCTCCCCCCACCGCTCCGGACAAACCTGGACCTCGGACAAACAAAGATTTCTCGTCCAATAATGGATCAATTTCCGAGATTTTTGGCTTAAAGTAGACATTGGGAGGCCCCCTGAAGATATGCGGAGCGAAATCCTTGAAATTCCATGTCCAAAGGATATGTATCACTGGGAAAGTTGACAACTTAGGTAATTTTCACTGATTTTGTGTATTTTAAGGTTTTAGGCTCTCTGCTTGGAGTCATATTGCCTCGTGAACACATCTAGAAGGTGCCTTCACATCATAAAAGTGCCCATACAAAAATTCAGAGGCATAGCTGACTTGTAGCCATCACAATGGACCGAGAAATCGTGGCATGCCTGCCAAATTGATCTCTCAATTGGCAGAAATGATGGCAAGAAAATGCATGCTGCTGTCGACCACCGTGATGTTGCCTTGGCCACTCCTTCATGTATACGATAGTCCCTGTTGAACTACCTCACCCTATGAAGTTTGGAGGTACTGCGACCTCGAGGTGGTTATATACGAGGCTGGCAATCAGAATTTGACGTGTTACCTAGAACTCGGACACCTGACCACATCCGAAAAAACGACGCCGTTTGCCCAATTATTACCCGTTTCCCACGAAACAAAATGCAATATCAAGGTAAAAGACAAATTACTGAAGATTTACCAACTTGGCGTGGGCCTAGAACCCTTGCATGAAATTATATAGACCAATCTTTCTTAGGTGTCCGAGTACTAAGGGGGGGATAGTATGGATCGAAGGCAGTGTCATAGCCCCCAAGTGTCTTTTCTTCTGGCTACCACTGTCTTCGCGCAACTCGCACTCATCTGTGGCCTCAAGCCAGAAATATCATCGGTATGTATGCATGCAAGTTGAAGCCGAGTAGCTACTATTGCGCCCAATGGGTCTGGATTTGCACAATGGGTCTGGATTTCGTGCTTTTCTCTTTGTCTTGTACCCCGTTGGGTCCGATTCCTTTCGGGATACGAAATTTAGGTTCCTGTGTATGTCGAGGTAAGATATCGGAGGCTTGGGATTGCGGGAAGGTACTTTTCGAGCCCTGTCAAAGTCGCGAGTCGTTTTGATGGGAAGTGATCGTTCTATTTATAAATCGATATACGGTGCGCCGTTTTCAATGGGTTCCTCCCCTCGTATGGCTTGGTGAACTTTAAGGCTAATGGAAAACATATATGAAAGACTATTCCGAAGAAAAACGGAGGAATAGAACGAAAGGTAAAAGCGAAAAAAAACGAAATCCAGACCCATTGGGCGTAATAGTATATACGTACAAGGTGAATCGGGCCGTTGCGACTCGTCGTCAAGACAACGTTGCCAAAACAGATATGGCGGTCAGAATCACAGTTGGATTTGACGTCAAAATGTTGAACTCTGGTTGATCTTCACCCAAACTTGGAATGATTGGTCTTGTTCTTAACCATCGTGATGTTCGTGTCGCCCTCCAATCCCCACTTCCAAAAAATAAATACTGACCTTGAACACCTCGGGTAGCAGAAGAAAAAAAATGAGTACCTACTTTTCGTCGGGTTCTGGATGGAAATTCAGTGGTGGAAAATATTTACAGCAAGCCAAGCCAAGCCAAGTCAATCACTAGGTCACGGAGGGAGGCCGCGGGGAAGAAGCTTCAAGCTGAGGAATTCATCAGTGCGCACGGGGCAATGAGGAGACGAGGCGAGAGCGTAACCTGACCAACGACATTTGTCCCGATGCTTAGGGCATTTGAATCATGCTGCCGCCACCGGACGCGCAGCACGCGCTGGCGACGATATCATTCATTCCAAAAGGGGTGGCAAAATGGGAGCCAAAACGCTGTCGGAAATTTCGGCATTGTAACATTGCCGCTGGTTGCTATGCGCCTATGTGGGCTTACGAGACGCAAATCCCGAAACTCTTTCTGCAACTGGAAGACGATTCCGGCTGTTCCTCCTCTGCCTGGTACGTCTAAGGTACTTGAGAGAACCAAGACTTGATTCCTGGTGCCCCCAATTTGCATTCCAGGCCCGGGGTAATAAAAGACGGTTCAGTCTTGTAAGCCGAGTCTCTCATATTTAAAAAAAGGTATCACATAAGGCTTGCACCCGCCTTATAGCCGGAATTACATATTTCCGACAAGCGTGCAGGCGCCTGGGAGAATGAATCGCTAGAGAAAGACAATAGATGGAGAACTAGGAAAGGCTTAAGTACACCCTTTTCACCACACTACCAGCGCCTCTATCAAGGCCGCTGCGCTGGTAGGCCAAGTCCACACGCCGAGCGCACGCCCCGGCGGAGGCGCCATCCTGATCAGAGTTCTACAAGCCTTTGGTGGACGCGCACCACCTTTCTTTATCTCTGTTCCTTCCAATTGGCTCCCATCCCACGCCATCCCGTGGGACCGAGACGTCAGCAGGCCTGCAGTTGCAGCTAAGGTCACCGAGGGCCAGAATTAAGAAAGTTATGTCTGCAATTTATTGTAGAGTGTCAGGCCTGTGCATCAGTCGTCGGCGATTATTTAGTCGCGTTCAACCAGTGTTCAACTTCGAAGATTTTGCTTTTTTTAAACTTACTGTTCTGAAGCGCATGATTGGGCGCGAGTGGTAGGGGTGGCCGGATCAGCAGCTATCACGAGCGAGCTTGAACATTATCTCGGTGAGCTTTGGGCAAGCTTGTAACTCCTTCTCGCGATATGCGGTTTGGCTAAAAAGGTCCTGATCCTATTTGCCAGATACCATAAGATGCAGGAAGAATGCACAGCAGTCATCCCATAAAATCTAGAGATCATCACACACTATTTACTTCATGTAACCGAGAACGCGTGCAGCGGCAATCGCGTTGTTTATCGCATAGTATGCACGCATACCCCTCTCAAACAGTTGACGCTCGGTCTGATTATATCGGCCCCCGGAGGAGCAGCTCCCCTTATTGCAGAGCCTTTCGTGCAGGACGTTAGGACAGTCTTGCTTCGTACACACTTTGTGGTGGCGTTGATCGCAAAGCGGGCATTTGCTCATGTAATGCTCGTCGGGTGTGTGGTGACAGCACTGTCTGCTTCCCGACATTGGTGGTACAATGTAGTATAAACTGTATGAAATGAAGTTAGGGGCAGGATTCAACAAGTGAAGGGAATTGCTTACACGATGGTTGCGCTGTTCACTGGAGATGGGGAGTTGAATAAGTCCTGACGTCTTTTATACTCTAGGACTCGGGACTGCCCGGTAGCCTGGGCCAAAAACCCCCACAGTCCATTCAATATGGGCTTGCCGGGAAGGTGAAAAATGTGTAGATGCTGTGGTTTCGGAGACGTCAGCCGGTAAAGCCCATGTGGTCTAACTTTCTTACCGAGGCCCTTGTTGGTCAAGCGTCAAATTCTTCCACCAAGTCCTCCGCGCCGGGGAAGGGGTGAAGTGCCGCTGTGCCTTTGTAAGTCCGCCGCAAGAAATCCGACTGCCACAGCATTGTCATATTTAGGGATCCCCACCGGTCCGCGGAACCGTATTACGGTTGCGGTTATACTACCGTTATACAGGTTACGGTACCGTACCGTAAGGCCCCTCCACGCGTCGTATACGGTTACGGTTGCGGTACCGGTTTCTTTAACACAACGAGGAGGGGGGTAGGTCAACTGGAGGCTCTGGAAAAATGCAGGGAGGGGAAATAAAAGTGATTCCACTATGTTTGAACTCACCAACCTTTGCTGGACGTCGTTCTGAGACCGTAAACATGGGTTACGGTTACGGTTATACAGGTAACCGTACTGTACCGTATAGGCCCAAACCGTGACGGCAAAATGGTGGAGACGCTCACGAGGCACTGGTGAAAGCTATTTTGGAAAACTAGCTACGCGGCGCCGCCGGCTATCTACATGGCACAGCCCCACGCGGGCGATTGTCGAACCTTCCTAGCGTCACACAGGGCTCAAAATTGGCTCTGAGGCGCAAAAAAGCCCAAATTTTCGTTCTGACGTCGAAAATTTCGCTGGTGTCACGCCAAATTTTGGCTGTTGTCGAAATGTTTTTTGGGTCACGCGTCACACCCGGTGTCGATTTGAATGAAATACTACAGTACCTCCGAAACTCCTTTCTAGCACAGCTGCAGATCCCCCCTCCATCTGTGCGCATGCCCTTGCTGCGCCCCACGACCGCTTCCTCACCCAAACTCTTCTCCTGAAAGCTCCTGAACATCAGACTTTTGACATTTTGATTGTGGCGTTGTACAATGCCAAACAACGCGAAAAAATGCCTGAAAATGCGGGAAAACGCGACAACGTGCAACGCCCACAATTTTCATCAAAATTCTCACAACGCCGAACAAAGATCAGCCGATAACATCAGAACCGGCGATAATTACAGCAGGTTTGGACCACCCAAAGGGTCCTCCGCCCCACCCTAACTGCTGTGCTCGCTGTGAGCCGTAATTGTTTTCTACACTATCCTGGAGAACGCCGATTGAGTTGGCTGTACAACGCCGAAACGCGAAAAAACACGTGAAATGC
Organism: Mycena leptocephala; assembly: GCA_029378395.1. NCBI lineage: Eukaryota > Fungi > Basidiomycota > Agaricomycetes > Agaricales > Mycenaceae > Mycena > Mycena leptocephala. The sequence goes on from JARJLF010000284.1 coordinate 25,158, forward strand.
CGCAATCAAAATGTCAAAAGGCTTATGAAAGCCCCGTCTTCTCTACTAGCATCCACTCCCCAATGATATCTCCTGCCCTCGAGCCCGGTGTGCCAGTGACGACGAAGCCTCTGAGGTGATTCCCGTGAAATGAACGCTTGACGGTCCCGTTCAGGTTCGCGAGGATATCAGAGTTCACGGCTCGCGATACGACGATCCTCGGGGCCGACCACCCGAGTGCGAACTTCCGCTCCGCTTTGTGAGTGAGTCGTATCAAGGTCGTAAGTACCTCATGATCGATCAGAATCGTGGACTACTCAGGCTAAGCCTTGGACCAAGATCGGCCCGGACTTCCCAACTGAAACTGGGGCTAAGCGCGGCTGTCCGGTTCCGGCAATCGGTTTCCCCACGCCTCGGCGGTCCGTCCAATATATCTCGCGTAGCTCTCCATGCGGAGAACTTCTGTCAAGGTCATCCTGCTCGGCTCGGCTGTTCTGGGATCTCGGGTGGGATGCGGATCGGTGTCCGGCAAAGCCCTGACAGGACCTCCTGTGGCGAGAATTTGGTTCCTGGAAGTATGCGACCATTAAGCTCGGAAATCCGACCATCAGCGGGTAACGACTCGGGAGGTGTTCTCTATGAGGTCGTTAACGAAAGGTGCGTAAGCTGGCGTAGTGACCTTCACGATATTGAGCTCTTCACTGGCACGTTTCAGATCTTCGCCGAGAAAGTGCGAACCACCGTTAACCTGCCATACCCTGGGGAATGCGTACTCCTTGGCGATCCGTCTGAAAGTTTCTTCGTCGGCTTTGACGACCCCGCTGCCGCTTGCTTCTGTCCCCAAACGAACTGAGAGCATGCGTCGATGAATAGCGGCACGTTTGGCATTTTCCCCTTCCCCTTCGGGAGTTTGAGATAATCTGAAAACTGACGCTAGGAACTAGAAAGGACAACCGCGAATGATCCGTTGCAGCAGCGCGTTTCGCCTGAAATTTTTCCTAGTGCCCGCACATGAGGATTGCGAGCCGGGTGTCGGAGTCGATACGCGACGAGAAGTACCGGTCTCGAATATGAAGTTTAACGTGGTCCACATCCAAATGCCCGTTATTCTGGTGAATTTTGAGCGCCGTATTGAACTCCTGGTGCGAATTTATGCACCCGAATCGCGATTGTGCGTGTAGAATACTTATCTGCAACCTTCCACAGGCGGCCTTCCTCAATCATGTAATCCTTTGCACGGCGTACAACGTGCCGTGTCTCGGAGATGGTATTGCCTGTGCTGTCACCAAGCAGGCACTCTATGATAGGTTCGAAGAAGGTATTGCCTTTGAACTGCGCGCGCAATCCAGGCTCGCAATTCGCTGATTCGGCTACAGCCCACAGGCTGTGCGTCATCCCCGAGTTCGCGTGCCAGTCCGCTGCCACGGACCAACTGGAACCGTCCCCCCGGACATGATTATCCTCAAACCCACGGCTGAGACTGCCCGCCACCGGGTTCCCGACACCCGGATGATCGCAGACGTCCACGATCAGGTAAGAATCTATATGAAGTTTGATTAATCCATCCGTGTCTCAATGGATAATCTGGTTTGATGTTTGATTTGTTCAAACAGAACCGCGTTCCGAGGCCTTTCTGGGCGTTGAATGTGTGCGCGTAGGTGCGGCTGCGTGCTTGGCTTGGGAATTTGCGATCAATCAGTGATTGGATGTGTCTGAACCCTGTTCAACCCGTGTTTAAACAGAACGATTGAACCGCGTTCATATAAGAATCGAACACCTTTGACTCTCGATAAACCTGATTGGCTGCCCGAGCACTGCATGTCGTCAATTGCTCCAACGCTCCACTGAAAACCGTCGAGATGTTTAAATCTCCACTCAACTGTTGGAAGTCCAGCCGAAAACAAAGAGTGTGGTCGGTGGGAGGCAGTGTAAGAAGTCCAGATCTAATATTGGTTAATTGTTATGTATGTTCAAGTCTCAACGGAAACTCACCCTATCATAAACTGTGTACTGTGCCACTGACTGCCTACTCAAAGAGAACCAGAGCCCGAAGTGCGGGCGCGGCTGGGTAGCACCCAATGCTACTTGGCATTGGTGATGGGAGCGAGTCTGTAGTTGTGCCAGAGTGAGGCAGAAGAAGGGTGGTGGTGAGCATTGTGGTAAACGTCGAGACGCGTTGTTTGGCACTGCTTGTGACTTAGAGATCCATTGTGCCACCAAGTCTCGCCAATCAACCTGACTTTGCTCTTCCATCGACCACTATCATGACCCCACGCCCGTTCCTCCCACCATCCCGTACATGGTGCCCACCCACCGACCAGCATGACCCGCACCTCGCGCTCCACCTCGCTCCGCTCTGTGCTCAAGGACCGCTCGGAGAGCAAGACGGGCCTCAGCAACGCTCTGCACAAGAACGGCGGCGCCCACAACTGGGCTCCCTCAAGAACGAGGTGCGTACACAGTCTGCCCCTGTCCTGACAATACCACTGAGCTGATATATGCCTTGGCCTTGACAGCGCAACCTCGAGTTCGCGGGGATCCACGACGGGCAGCAGGAGCTCGACGGGCTCTCGGACGACGAGGAGAGCAGGCTGTCCGATGAGCGTGCGTCTTTCTCTGTGTCTCTCTCCTCCCATCCATCCTTGTGGCCTACCCATCCCTCCCTCGCCCTGCCTCCTGCTCGCCCTCCCTCCCCCTCGTGCACCAAGCCGACCTCTCCTCCCCCAGCCACCTCCCCCAAGTCCAAGCCCGCCGGCTCCCCCGTGTTCGGGCGCTCCGAGGCCGAGCTCGCCTCTGCGCGCAAGCTCTGCACGCATGCGTTCGAGGGCAAGGATGTGTTCTTTTTTTTTTCTTACCTTCCTTCCCTTTCATTCCTGTTCCTTAGTTGGTGGCACTTGAGTCGGCGGGACTGAAGTCGGTGGCACTAAAGTCGGTGGCACTTAAGTTGTACGGAACCGAAGTGGACCGGGTGCAAATTATACATTCACCTATGTATATCTTTATATTAATACAACTCAGGCTGTGGAAGAACTGAAGTTGGGCGGTGGGACTTAAGTCGAGTGCAGGTACTTAAGTTCGCGGCGAGGGAGCGCCAGGGGTGTCCAGGGATGTAAGGCGCAACTTAAGTTCCGCGGAAACTTAAGTGTGACTGGCGGTAAAATCGCCCAGAACTTAAGTGGGGCTTGTCCTATTTCATCCCCATCACGCGTACTCGTCGTGACCAAGTTATTTCCGAAGAGCTTGTATATGGCGGGAAATAACCCTTAATTTGACCCTTAAAATGGGTGTCCTTATTGACCTAGGATAAGAGCTAAGGGCTTAATTTCAGCGCGCCCCCTTATTAACACCCTTATCTACAACACTGGAGGCTTGTATACCCCGTACTTCGTACTGTACACTGCGCTGCAGTCGGGGTTTCCTGCGAAGGTCTCTAGCAAGACAATTTTGTCGGAGAAGGCGCAGCCGACGGCGAATGTCCTGTCATCCGTTTCCTTACCATACTTTCCCACTCATTCCCACACATCTTTCATCTCCGACGTGTCCATGTGGACCCATATTTGATGGGATTCAATCCTTGTTTCGAATTGCACAACCCTATTGTCTCGGACTCCGCTCACTCGGACGCCTGCGCACGTCCAGCCTCGAGGGCTTTCCCTTTCCCCTTTGTCGTCTTACCTCTACGATATATATACTGCACCTATCCTTCACTTTGCACATAATATAGCACCGCTTTGCTCCTCATTTCCGCATGTTTTAGGTTCTCGCCGCCGCTCATGCTCGTCTCAATGCTGATCAATGGATCAGTTTCCTCAAGGAAATACACCCCAGGAAATTCCCGAGCCGATGGAGCGTGGGAAGGGTGTAATGGTGGCGCCCATGGTAAATGCCGTACACGTCGCCGTCAGGTTACTGTACTATTTCGACGAGCAGTTAGACAGCAATTAGAAATAAGAATTCAATTAGATGGGATCTGGCAGTCAAGAGAACTCAATTCGCACCCTCAAATCGAAAATTTGACAAATTCCGCCGTCATGTCGTACACTCAAAGTACGGCAGTAGCCCACATTGTAGTATTTCGACAATTTTGGTTCCAGTGACGGTGACGGCGCGACTTGGAGGCCCAAATAGGCTCACAAACGCCAAAATTTTCTCACTAAGTGAACATCCAACTCAGTGAACACTTAAGGTGACGGGTGACACCCTGTGAACCTTTGGTCGAACGCCACAGTAATATGTAAGTCTACAAGTGCCATTTTCTTTGGCAATGCTGCAAACGGACACGTTCCACATATTAGGCCGTGGGCCTCTCAGAGAGCTCAGCGACCTTACAGAGTGCGCTGTCCGATCACACAGGAGTCTAAGTGGTGGGTACCGACATCCTCATTGGGGATGTTCTAGGACCCCTGATATTACCCTTTGAGCCAAGATCCCAGTTTGGACAAAATTTGGCTATTATGGACCCGGGTCCTAGGTCCGGTTCGGACAAAAAGTTGGCTTTGGAAGAGGGCGGTTGTCAGATTTGCAGGAAAAAAAATCAATTATATCGAAGTTTTCTGATGTTAAACCGTCCAGATTTGCAAGAAAACGAGTGGAACAAGCCCAAAAATAGGTCTGTGAGAAAGTTGAGTATTTTTCTGCCCAGAGACCCAATAATTACAATTTTAAGCAACTTACGGCATTTTCGGCTAGGTCCGGTTCAGATAATAATCAGCTAAAACTGTTCGGACAAAAATGGCCGACTCGAGGCTTTTTGGGATCTGGCCTTCAAAGGTATTATCAGGGGTCTCTGTCGGGCAGCATTTGGGCAGCATGCTACATATATGTTCAAAAGTTCTTTAAAGGTTCTAAATGTCAAGAATAATAATCATTTGCAGCCAATTGCATACCGAAAGCGCGAACGCAAAAATTACCGTTTTGAGCAGATTTTGATCCTCGCGACCGATTCGCTCATATTTCCGTGAGTTCTGCACCGATGGAGATGAAACATAGCTAGAAAATTCGTATTAACTCATACACAATTAGTGATAGAAAGAAATTCTGTCAAAAAGATGTCATGTTTTGCATCATACAGCACATCAGCAACTTAGCAAATGCGCTTTTTTAAAACGCTTTTTTGCGCATTTTTTTTATTGCTGTTTGCATATAAGTTGGCACAGCCGCGATCAAGAAGTTTTTGGCGCATTTGATGTGCCAGAGTATTTGAATTGTTACTCCCTCAATACTGAACAGAATCCTGAGTTATTGGAAGCTAAATTCATGGTTTCTTCGGCTGCATTTTTGGCCACCCAAATCATACGTAAAAACCTGGATTTTAAAATATGTATTGGTTCCGGCAGTGAAATTCGTGATTTGAATCTACTAGCCGGGAATAAACTCGCAAAGAGCATCCGGTAAGCTTAGGAACGCTCTGTACTATGCTTCAACTCCCCTCTAATTTTGGAGGGTTTGGCCAGTATTGAGCTCACCGCGGGTGGGTAAGTACTTATCTGTTGATCAGATCAGTGATGTGAATTATGCCACTTGGTTCTCCGCCAATTCTCACTCAATTGGCATGAAATTTGGGGAGCATGCAGCCTGGGGGTATGAAAAAAAATTCAATGCTTCAGATTTACTGTTAGACCCATTCTCATTGCGTGAAAAATCGGATGCAGATCGTACGATTTGCACAAGTTCGAGATTGGAGTTCTTGGTCGCATCGCAGTGGGCGCGTGCCTGGCCCAACACCTCCCAAAATTTGGGGAGCTGTAGCTAGACGGGATTCTCGCTGTTTGGACTTCTTAGAAAGTCTAAAATTCTTTTTTCTCCCTCACATAAATTCCCGCAAGAGGCAACAACTTGTGGAAATCGGGTTTCTCAAAAATAGCTATTAGGTGACAATTTTGGTAGCATAAGATGCGCGTCGGGAAACAGTGAATTTTGGATATGAATACATGAAAATCGGCTCAGAAATGAGTGAGAAATAAATGTTTTCCTCCAGCTGTCGAAAAATGGTGTTGATGGCGGCTGTGCCAACTTATATGCAAACAGCAATAAGCAAAAAAGCAGAAAAAAAAGCATTGAACATTTTTTTTAGTCCATGTGCCTTTGCTTAAAAACCATAAAAGCGCTCGCATGCAGTGCAGACGGGGTCCCTGAACGTAATGAATGGGCAGGGTGGGTGGTACAGGTATACCTCCGATGGCTGATTTGTATTTTTCTGGGGTTGTTCCTCATGTCACATGTGATAAGTGAATGAAAGCTAATTCAAGGTCTCCACTATGGGAGGATGCTGTCGCTCTGGTCTACCAGGTTACCATGGCCCCTGAGTGCTATCAGGCACTATGGGGTTCGCATAGGTCGTCCGACCGTGTTTCCTGATGAATGGGGAAAGATCTCATGGGAGTTCCGACCCAAGACTGTGGTTACTTGTATGATCGCGAAGATGATCGGGGCAGCTGTCGAAGACCGACAGGCATACTTGAGTCTCGCAAGAGGAAGACTGGTTACTTCATCCCCTTCATCCCTCTCGCAATGTCTCTCCCCGCCCTTGACACCATTACCGGGTACAATTTTCTCCGCTCTCCTGGATTCCTAGTTTGATATTTTCATTTTGACTTGCAGGGCACTTCTCGTTGGAACCTGGGCAAACTCCGTGAGTACTGCATTGTATTCGATCAGCACGACCTCAATTTCGGCCTAGTTTCTGTATATGACCGAACTCATTCAGGCCAGGTACTACTTCACACACTTCAAGCACGATGATTGGAAGTTGAAGGTATTTCCTTCTGCCTTGAACCCAGTTTGTCTCAGACTCATTTTTTCACAGACGCTTGTATCCGTCGCTTTCTTAGTCGACACTGCTTCCACAGTGGGCGACTATGCCTGCGTGTATCTCGTAGGCGTTCAGATTCTGCGCTTTACAAACTCAGGCCGAGTGCTTTGATAGTACACAGTAACCCATGCTGGTATGTCTCCGATTATCAACGACGTGAGAGACCGCCTACGATTTACATGCAGGCGATCCCGTGTACCTTGCTGACCAGCACTGGGTACGTCAAGTAGCAAGAACCTCAGGCGTGGAATGACTGCAACATTCCAGCCCATCCCGTTATACCTCTTTACCACCGCCGTGATCGCTTTCCTGGTCCAGAGCTTTCTAGTCGTCCGATACTGGTCGATGTGTGTGGTTCATCCTTTCAACCGTCCGACCTCTCTCAAGAATATCGTTCTAGCACCAGAAACATCCTTGTCACTCTTTTAAATTCCTTCTTGATCATTGTCGCTGTACGCCGGCGTTTGTCTTCTTGTGCACCGACCGCATCGTACTCACTGTCCGCCATGCACAGTTCGGAGGCTCATTCGCATGTGGCGTGATGATCACGATATTCCCCGCATTCAAGGAGCGCGGGAAGGTCAAGATTCCGGCAATGTGCGTGCCTCACCGTGGCCATGGCCATGGAGCTCTGCTGTCCATGTATTTATTCGCCTTCGCTTTATCAGGATCTGGCTGGTGACCGAAGCAGTGGCGGACCTCAGCATCGCCGTGGCGCTGCTCTGGCAGTTAAGGAAGGCCCGGCCCACTTTGGTGGAGACACGGAGGTGCGCAATGCCGTGACGCTGATTGTGGAGAAATGTATGGCTTATAATCGCGGCCATGACGCCTGATAGTGTCCTGGACCGGCTGATGGCGTTGACGATCCAGACCGGGACATCGACGGCGACGCTTGCATTGGCGGCTCTGATTGCGTAGGGCCCATACCTTGCCACGATTCGTCATCAACTTATAAGACCGAAACATGATTGCCAATTTAGGTTTTTGTTGAGGGAGGAGAGCAATGGTCTGTTGTACGAGTTTGTTAATGTTTCGCGCTAGGCCAATCTAAGCTTGACAGTCCCCGTGGGTATTGCGTACACCCTTGGCGCGTGTATGTGCTCAGTATGGTGCGGTGATGCTGTGTCTGGATCAGCAGGGATGGGGTTCACCGTCCCTTAGCTCGCAAATCTCAACGTCCGGAGGTCTCGCAGGTCTGCATCTGTGGCCAGTGGCGGCGTGACGTCCGCTGCGGGTATCGGCAGTCTGACCATCCCTTCTATTATCACCGATGACTTTGATAGTACTTGTGCGTTGTTTCTGTTCAGTTCATTCCGTTCGAGGGGCTGAGTTCGTAATATAGATTTCCACCACACAGTGAGTCCGCGTTCATCTACGCGTTCTTAGAGCTTCTTCAACACGCTTTATATATCCATCTGATTTTCGACTGCTCAGTTTGACCCCCAGAAGGACGTGACACCCACGGGCAGTGTAAGGAGCATTCATATGACTTTACTGACACAGCGCTGACATACAGAATGCAGTATGCTAAAAGCCTTGGTGATGATAGTCGCCCAGCAGAAATAGAGATGACCACTCTCCATTCGCCTAGGAAACAGTCAGGGTTGTTCGTTGCATGATTGCATGTCTGCACCCGTCGACCAGGAATTTTGTTAGCTTACTTAGTTGAATGAAAAGTTTGAAGGATCGGGAAGGTCCTAGGGAGTATTCGATAGAACTCGATGCCTGAGTTAATAAATTTAATTCACTGTTGATGAGTGGCGTCAGAATAAACCGCGTACAGCACAAAGTTTCCCTGCTGTCAAGCATGGTTCACAATGCTGGGCACGCTGCCAATCCCCACAGGTTGTGAGTGCCGGTTCCCCTGCTGTCGAGCATGGTTTACGTCGTTGACTACACTACCGATCTCCGCAGGATGTGAATGCCGGTTCCCTGCTGTCAAGGATGGTTCGTATCGCTGACCACACCGCCGATCCCCACAGGATGTGAGTGCCGGTTTCCCACCTGTCGAGCACGGTTCACGTCGCTGCCCATGCCGTCACATTGCTGAGCATGATAACAATAGTTTGTGAGCACACATATATTTCTAATTAATGCCCCTGCCAATCATCCTTGCGTGTCTGCCACTTTAGTGGGACAATGTTAAAGCATGTGTCACCATCATCCTCGAGAGAAAGTCTCCCCGGGTGGTACGTGGATAAATGTGATGCATTCACTCTCCTTGACATCAAATCAGTCAGCATCTCCCCTGCAAGACCTAGAACGGCGCGAGTTACTGGCTGGTATCTCATTCTCGATTTTCATGATTACCCTGCTCTCACTCTGCCTAGCGATTTGTATTTGTGCTGAGCAAGCCTTCAGCGAATTGTCCGCCAAAAAAGCGGCCTTCAGTCCCGCATTCTCGGCAGCTCTGGATATCTATCTTACGTCTAGTCTCCAGGATGATATCAACAGGGAAATTTCTGCTCTGTCGTCGGGGTGAGGAGGAAGGCTAAGCGTTGTAAGAGTGGCCAATGTCAAGTATCGAAGGAGATGATCGTAAGGCTGGTATTCTAAGAGCAAGGACTTCAAGTGAGGGAGCGGCGGGGGCGGAAATAATGATGAAGTGTGCCGCGAGATTCTGCCAGCTTCCGCAGGATATGCGAGCCGGTAATAGGCTAAAATGGGGCACAAATGAAGAACGTTCAGGGCCTCCTCCAAATCTAAACTTTGTGCGGTGAGGCTGATGAGCTGTGCCCAGGGAAAGATAACGCCAGAGAGTGGGAGGCTGATGAGGGAAACTATGCACAACTTCGGCGCCTTCGCAAATAGTGTCAGGGGCTCAGTATCGGAGATGTAGCGCCAGCCCATTGTTTCACCTTGGGCGTTGGCATCGAGAGAGAGTTCCTCGAGGGAATTGACATTCCCTCGCAGAGCCGCTTGCGCCCGGGCATGGGAAAAACAGCCGAATGGGACAACAAAATGTACACGACGCATGGTCGAAAATCTGGAAGAACGCCTCCGGAAATGATGACGAACCAAGGCCTGGATAGTAAGTGGGTTAGAGGTTGTACTAGGAGCACAAAGAGAATAAAAAAAGATAGTACCCTGATAGGCGAGACGGACATTGAGGAGAGCAGCGCCTGCTCGCTGAAGCCATTTTGGCAGATGTTGGGTGCCTATACTGCCGAAGTCCGCCCGCTCCCGCCATGAACCGCAAACGAAGCCCACAGCACAGGAGTCTTCAAGGCAGTATCTCTCCACCTCTTGCAGATCTTTAACAAAAGCAATGGAGCCGTGATGCTGCTGGGGATCGATGGAGTATCTGGAAGGCAGTGGAGGAATATTTCGGATGTAACCTCGCCCGGCAAGTCGAGAACAGGGTGAAAAACGGCGGATAGTGTTTTGTGAATGGTCGTTGGCTCTGCTTCGAGGGGAATCTGAGAGTTGAGGCGGGCCAGGTGATCGCGTAGATGCTGCAAGTTTCGTCGAAGCATTGCTAGGCGCGGGTTCGCGGACCGAATGTAGAGTTTGTAGAGACATACCGGGACTATTCAAATTTCTGGCCAACTTATATTAATACCAGTTCCCTAAAGTATCGGATTGCGAGTCGGGTGAGACGAAATGAGAGCCGAAACCTTTCATATCATCCCATCGATATACCATACAAGACGGACCGCCGCTTCGCTCTGGTATCCTCGAAGACAAATGGAATCATGAATGTCATTTAAATTAGTGCGACTGAACATAGCAAAAAAGACACCGGAACTTGACCGGAACAAATGAAAACGAACTCCAACTCTGACTGCGAGACTTTCACGAAATACTTCAACAAGTCCAACCAAAGGCTGTCAGAAAATATATTTTGCACAATGGGTTTCCAATCGATAGATGAAGGAGCCGAGCGCGGGCATTAATCTTTCCAGTCGATCAACGTCATGGAGCAAAAAATTGCACCACCAATTACGGAGCTATTGGATGTGGATGGAAGGCGACAGCAGAACAGCAGTGGCAATCGAGTGAAGCACAAAATGACCGCGATAGAAGAGAGCAAGCGGAGACATCGTCACGGTGGAGTTGGCCTAGAAATACCCACTATTCAGTAGAGTAGAGGTGACCCAGAGCCAACTCAGAGTAGACCAAGGTCCCAGAAGCGGACAGAAGTGAGGTGAGAGTATCAAAGGAGGTTGCGCAAGTCCAGTAATTTGAGAACGAGGGAAACGGGCAAAAGATTCCCTCTGGTCTGAACGACAGACACTACGGGTTTTATATATCTGGAGAATCTTCCGTGGGATTGCGTGGCAATTCGGCTTGAGTGAAATAAAATTGGCTGCGCCGTGGGCAGCAGCAACTACGGTCAACTGCGTTCTGTTAAGAATTAACTGTGGGTAGGTCAGCTGTTTAGCCAGACGGGGCTCTTGAGGGAAAATTTCAAAGACGGTTTAGGATGCATTCCAAGATCTGCCAATGCGGACTATTATGGTTGAAACCGCTCAGACTACGCGAGGTCATTTGACGTCGAGGAATGAGAGCTAGGTGGGAGTAGGAAGGAAGGAGACAACCTATGTGGGGATGAAACCAAAGAGATACAAAGAATCGCGAAGCATTTCCTTAAAGAACGGTTAATCGGGTGAATCAGTGGATATCGGGCGAGCTGATATGGGAATTTCGGGCCACGTTTCGGGCTGGCCCGATTCACAATACGATACTTTAAGGAACCGGTATTAATTTAAGTTGGCCCGGAACTCGGATAGTCCCGGTGTGAGAGAACGAAAAGCGCAAGGGCAATCGCGCAACGGATCGTGGCCCGAATCGATCCGAAAGGGCGGCACGTGCGTCGGCTATCTGGTCCGATTCCGAATGAGGGTTGGCTGTTTTCCAGGTTCGAGCTTTCGAAGCCACAGTTGTGAAAGCTCTCGCGATTCTGTTATTTGCTGTAAATTGGTGGAAAACCTGAGATTTTTCCTCTATATTTGTCCCTCCATTTTGTAAGATAGGACAGGTTGCCCACGTGATTTAGCTTTATTGAGAAGAGTTCAGAAGATTCCCTGAAATCGACCTTTTCTCAGACTGTAATGGAAATTCTGGCGCAACAGTGTTGTCTGGATTTTTCAGGCCTACCCACTCAAGGTTAAAGCTTAGTCAAAAGTGGGGAACTGAAGGACTAGTTCCAGAATGATCAAAACTTGATGGTATTGTTGGGCCACATCAATTTGGGAACTCGTCCTCCATTTCTCAACCAAAATTCCTCAAAATATTTGGGAATAGTGTTCTAGTACATTCACACCAGAGAGTTGAGCTAGATTTTCCGTTCTCATTGTGCCAGCCAATAATCGCTCCTTTTGGGCAGTCACGCTTAGACAAAACGGTGTTGTGGCACATGTGGCTGTGGCATGGGCGGCTGGGTTGCGCCGTTACGGCCCCAGCCACCGTTCTGTACTACAAATCAAAGCAGCAAATGTATAGATTTTTCACACATTTGTACAAAATGTCGAGGACTTCCACTAACATTTGTTCGAATTCGAACTTCCGGATAAATACCATGGAGGATTTTCCTGATGGATACTCCCAGTCGACCTTACACCCCTTACCCCCGGGATCTAGTGATTATCGCCAATCGTACGTATGCCTGCCTCAGTCAATCTTCATCCACCTCACATAAGCATAGACCCACCCACAGTCAGCCTCCAAAAAATGGCGCACCAGCCTAGTTCTCTCTTCGGAGGGCAGTTATGCTTTCCCGGTTTACGGCTCGCATCCAGATTGAGTTGCACGTTTTAATTCACCTTCAAAGCCATGACAGCTTCATCTGGCCTTTTGGAGATACGGGGCCATTTCCTCATTGCCACGGAGGTGGGGCGTGTAGGGTGTCCGTCCTGCATAGCTTTTCAACCCTGACCCGTTTGTCTTCCGATTTCTCTGATGATAAAATATCTCATGCATTCGGCATGCACGAGGCCACCGATCAGGTCATTCATGACAAGCCTAATGAAATCGTGTCCGGCACTGCTTCTCTCGAAGAAGCTTTTTTTATTCGAGGTCCGGCGAAATCGCTCCTCATACCTCTTTCGTTCCCCGCTGCGCACCGACCTGCGTCTTTACGCGTTCGTCGACCCTTTGCCCTGCTTCAGCAGCCCTCCACCTCGTGGCTCTCTGCGTGTCTTCCTCGTTTCCTGCTGGCACCTGTTCTAGGTTTACCATCGTTCCATCGCAAGTTCCCGAGTCACCATGTCAAATGTGAATTCCGCATGTTTCTTGATACTTGAATCCATACGACAACTTGCATTTCTCCACCTGATATTCCTATTCCTTTTCTTCCCTTTAGCTACTATCTACTTCGCTCACGATGTCGAACCGGGACGATTGGTATTACGATACTCATCGAGCACGAACTCCTACTACAGACCAGAGCGGTTTTTCTTTTCAGACGGGACAGGGCAGGCGGATTATTCTACCGCCTATTTCTCCAGCGTTTCCAATATCACATTCCCCAGGTCTGTTTTTCTGCCCGGTATTTTAAACCGCAACACTCAACTTGCTAGAAACGATGTACAGTGCCCCCTTATTCTAGCCAGTATTCGCAACCCCGGGCTTCACCCGGAAGATTCGACTACAACCAGTCTTACAATAATCAATGGCAACCTAAAAATACTCGTGAGTTCAGAATGTGTACGAACACTTTGATCACTAACTCCGCCTGCTCTAAGCGATGGCTACCCCACAGTTCGGATACTACGATGATGCTCGGCACTCTACCCAATCCGCCTATCCTGCCGTGTATAACCAGCGACCGCATACAGTATTACCAGGGCACCAATCCGATCTTCGAAAACTGCCGCCGCGGAGCACCACTCCAGTCCCGGGACGAGACGAAAGATGGGGGTCGTCTTATCAGACCCCCGCCTTCAATGGGGCTCCTACTAGGAACAGCCATATTCGCTCTCCCACCGCGTCCTGCCCGGCGTCGCACACAACAGCCTATCCCTCTGACAATGCATACGGATATGTCAGCGACCCGCGCGGTGTGTCGGCCCTCGGCCCACAGCTGACGGCAAATGATCCTCGCGCCGTCTCGCCGTATGGCCGGAGCTCTGCGCATGCGTATATATCCCCTCCGACACTTCCCCCGGTCTCTCCCATCGGCGGCGACGAGTCGGCGGCGAAAAAGAAACGTAAACGAGCAGACGCCGCCCAACTACGGGTGCTCAATGAAACCTATGCGCGAACGGCATTCCCTTCGACAGAGGAACGGCTCGCTCTAGCGAAAGCTCTGGACATGTCGCCGAGGAGTGTACAGATCTGGTGGGCGTTATATTTTCTTGACCTTCATCAAAATTGACGAGCGCCAGAAGGTTCCAAAATAAACGGCAGTCGATGAGGCAGACAAACCGACAATCCGCAGCTTCCCACCAATCATTTTCACTTACGCCCAATGAGGATCTTCTCGATGGCATGGACTACGAGGACTTCACTGCCAGTACAGCGCCTTCATCCTCGCATCGCCGTGGTCGAGACCAGGAGGAAAACATCATTGATTCCCGGAAATGGCCTTGGGGATACTGAAACGACCGTTTTCGATCGCTAATACCGATGAGTGGCTTCTTGTTCCGTCTTAATGGTTTCATATCCTAGAGTCTTCTTGGCTTCTTCTAACTTACGTGCTTTAATTTCGTTTTAATGCATCCTAGATCTGTCTATTAGATACTATCTGCCATACCCTACTTGTTCACCAACAGAACTTTAGTTCTGTCCTCTTTTATTTCCCCACCCTCCAACCGCCACTGAAAAACATGTCCCCTTCGTCATCCCGCTTGATACTCGTGTACTCATGCTTATGTTCGTCTCTCACCCGGGCATATTGACCGTATACCGCCTGAAGTCTGGGCGAGAAGCAGGATTGCTATGGAGTGGAGTCGCCAGACTTGCCACGAGATTCACATGAAGGCTTGGATGACGGAGTCCCATTTTCTCGGCGTTCAACGCTTCCTCCGTGGCTGCGCACCCGTCCTCGGTATCTTTCCCTTCTCTCCCTCTCCTCGGACTCTCCCTACATCTTCATTGACTTTTCCATCGCAGGCCCGCGCTAAATTCCATTTGAGATGCTGCGCGAGACGCCACCGTGCCGTCTCATCGAAACGTGCATCTCGCAGGGTCTTCCAGGTCTGTGTGATTCGGTGCGTGCCAGCTTCTCCCTTTCACATTCCGTGGGGTTCTCTTGTCTGGTTCTCGGTGACTGGGGCAGGGCCGGGCCGCGACTCAGAGTCTTTCGCCGCCACCGCCAGCGACACTGCCAGTAATCTTGACTTTGTGAGTTCCTTTACAGTATGTCCTGTATCTGAACACTCTGTTCTCCCGTGGTTTTCGCTCTCGGATGCACGCGCCTGCACCTTGTTTGCCATACTCTCGCCTGCACATCCTTCTCGATCCTTCCTTCCATCGGCGGCATTCGTCGCACGGGCTGGCGATGATTTTGCGTGTGTTCATAAACAGGAACGTCGCGCAGGCGCTACATGTCTGTAATTCTGTTGATGTCATCTCTGTTTTATGTTTCCCAAAACAAGGCGGGACTTATGCGCTCATTCTGAGACAACGGTCATAGGATACTATTAAATCCTCGCTACAAACCACCTGCACCGCTGGAATGTACAAATCTGCCACCCTCGTATCTAACCACGAACGAGTCGTCGAAATCTTCCGCCATTCTTGTTCAAGGTGGTCGATCCGCTGTAAGCAGGCATCGCATCGCATCCCTAGGGCTGTTCACCGTGCCCGTCACGGGCACGGCCGTCATTTCGACGGGAGCGCAACGGGCAAACCCGTCCCGTTTCCGTCCCGTCATGCCAAGTAGAAAAATCTCTACGGGACGGGACAGGCGACGGAACGGCCGTCACGGGCAACACGACGGTGACGGATCGTTGACCTTGTATTTTTGCCTAGAAAATATGTGGCAATTGGGCCTAGTGTCGTCGTTTTCAATAAGTGGAAGAAGGTGGGTCAAGATGCAGGAAAATCTAATTGCGTGAGCACTTTTGCATTCCATAATCGTATTTTCAGAGCTGTGATATTAGAGCTGCATCGGATGCGATGCCTTGGGACTCCGTTCTCAGAGTAGGCGAGCTGACAAGACTATAAAAGTAAAAAGTGAACAAAAAATTCAACTCATAGTCAAAGAATTTTCGCTTGGTTGAGACCCTCGCACATGTGCAGGTGGGGATGGGTAGTGACGGAGTGGATAAAACCCAGGTCGTGAGTCATTCAGACTGCTTATAACCACTTCTGCAAAGAGCTCAACACTATAGCGGTGATTTTCGACTCCAAAAGCCATCGAAATCTGCGTGATCTATCAATGATTTATGCACTCACCGTTATAAGATCCGTCGCCCGTCGACGGCCGTCGAGTCAAAAAACCGTCCCGTCGCTGTCCTGTCCAAGAAATTCCAAAGGCCTTGACGGAACGGGTCGGTTACCCGTCGCACGGGACCCGTAGAACCGGCGCGACGGGCACGGCGCACAGCCCTACGCATCCCTGCCCTTGCAGATAGTCTGACCGATACATACTGCGACCCGCAAGCGGCCACAGAGGCTCCCGAGAGTTCCCTGCGCATAAGTAGGACCACCTTTAAAATCGGTGTTCTCCCATTTTCCGGGTCCCCGAATGCTGCAACCGTTTGGTTTTTCGCATTCTGACTGAAAGGATTTCAACATGCTCATTATTTGTCTATTTCAATAATTTATTGGTTTCAGTTGAGGACGTTCGTGCGGGTGACTGCCGACACCTGATAGGGCCCCTATGTATGCCCGAAATCAAGGTTCATGATCAGACGTACTAGGCTCCCAAAGTGAGTTAGGGTTCGATTCGTTCCCTGGCGCACGTCTTCAAAGAATCAAAACAGCTCGCATTTTCCACTAATTTGCCAGCCAATAAAATTAGTGGTTAATTTCGCGACCTTCAATACGAATAAGAGTCTAGAGGTAGAAAGTAGAAGGTCCACCAAATCAAAATCTCGACCCAAACTTCCCAAGAACAAAATCTGCTTCCAACAACTCCTAGGCTCCATTCGGCACGCGTTACTTTGAGGCACTTTGCGTCATTTTGCGTCACTTCGTCCGCTTAATTTTGATGCAAAGTGACGCTAAGTAATGCAAAGTAAGGCAAAATAACGCGTGCCGAATGGAGCCCTAGACAACTCCCAGAAAGTACCTTGTCCAGCGTGAACTAACTGCAGTGGAACAGTGTATGAACCCCACAACTGTCCGCCTCGCTAAACGGGCTGCACAGTGCAAAGTAGGTCCCGTCGGAACTGGTAACGTCCGCCTGGGGGCCTCCGCATCCATGCACGGTCAATGTCTTCCCACCCAGCTGGAAGGGGCGTTCACAAAAGTTGGCTCCGATCTAAACATGTGTTGTGATGCGGACTGCGGTTTCTTGACTGTCAGACAAATATTACATCTGTGGGTACAGTACTGCAGAAAAGGTATCGTCCTCTAGGGGGAAATTTGTGTAGCAAGTGTCGGGTGGTTTTTATTCCTCCGAAGTACGATGGGTTAAGTTTTACAAGGGATAGATCTTTAGATGGGTGGGCAGGATCTGTTATTTACAGGCTTTCAGCACGGAGCACTGAGAAGCCTTGGTGCGCTGGGGAGGTACGGAGTTTGCTCCCTTTCAGCCTTCCAGGATCCGATAACTCGATTGCATATCCTATACAGGCTCCTTTCGAGGGAGGACGGGAGGAGTCGCGGATAGAGTTGCGTTTCTTCCTCTGGGTGTTTGCTCTGTGCAGTGGGTGGGATTTTCTGAGCTGCGGTTTTATTTCTCCGTTTCGATCTTCTTCTCCGTTTAATGTGCGGGACCTCGGGGCCTGTTTCGAATCTCGTAGCCTAAACTCCGCAATTCCCTCCTTTGGGACCCCTTTCTTTATGTCTCCGCTTGAACCTCGAAGCGAGATATTCGCTGTTGAGGTGACCGTGCCGGTTGGTAGATGGCTATGAGGACTGGATTTCTCCGGGTTATCCCAAGTCAAAGACCGTTTGCCTTCTGATACTACTCAGTCGGAACAGTTACACGCTAACAGAAATTCTGTCGCTGGCTGTTTGGATACCACTCCACCTTCGGTACGTGGCATTTTATCGTTTTCAGGATCTCCTATACGACCTGGTCCTTTTTCTTGTCAGAGTTCCCTACCGGAAGCGACTAATTGGCCACTCCTTGTGCTCCGGGTCTTGCGTTAGCCTGTACTTTGTGGTACTTCGGTTTTGTGTCCGTCTCGTGTCCGAAGACAGAGGAAGAGTTTCTTTCTCGGCTTGTGAAAGCCTTAGGAATTTAGGTGGGGAAATACAAGATGCCATTCTCGAATAATACACTAGGTTTTCTACTCTTTGCCCAGCCACCGGCACATCGTCCCGACATGTGTTCTTCATTCTAGACACAGCCTTCAGCCCACAAGGTAGCTCCTACCCCCTTTCGGCCTGAAAGAGTCCGCTTTCCTCCTCTCCTTTGCTGGTGAAGCGCACGTTGACGGAGGTACTCCTATAGCACCGCCATCAGCCTGGTCAAGCTCCTCTTGTGTCGTAGACCCCATTTCTCCTCTGTCCTGTTACTTTTCCTCGAGTTGGATAGCTCCTTTCCAGCGTGGAGACCATTTTACAGCGCAGTTCTCGAGTCGGTCGAATTCTTTCACTGCGGAATTTGCCCCCTTGTTGCGTTGATGTCGTTCTTGCTCTGTTTCACCCATTCCTTCTTGTCGGAATTCATCTCCTCGTCATATCGATACCGTTCTTGACTTGGTTGTCCTACTCCTTCCTGACGGAGTTCATCTCCTCGTCATATCCGTACCATTCTTGACTTGGTTGATCTACTCCTCCTTGATGGAGTTCATCTCCTCGTCATATTGATATCATTCTTGACTTGGTTGGCTTATTCCCCCTGGACGGGGTTCATCTCCTCATCGTATCGGTACCATTCTTGACTTGGTTGTCCTACTCCTCCTTGACGGAGTTCATCTCCTCGTCGTATCTGTACCATTCTTGACTTGGTTGATCTACTCCTTGACGGCCGTTCTCCGAGCTCCATATCCATACCCTACTTGTCCTATAACCTGTTTTTATCACGTTCGGTGCCTGGCTCGGCTTTGCCAGTGAGGCGAGGCGGAGGTGAGGTGAGGCGGAGGAGGAAGCGCGAGGCAGAGAGGAAGCGCGAGGCAGAGGAGGAAGCGCGAGGCAGAGGAGGAAGTGCGAGGCGGAGGAGGAAGCGCGAGGCGGGTGCACGGGAAACAGCGAGGGCGAAGGCGGAAATGCGGGTGCGGGCAAAGAGTGAGCGGGTGGAAAAGGCGAGCAGACGCGTGGGAACCAGCAAGCGGCAGGAATTCGGCGAGTGGGCGCGGGAATGCGGCGAACGGGTGCGCTGGCGAACTTTTTAAAACAGGTTTGCGGAGGCGGTGAAGTGTGTAGTGCGGCGGAGAAATACGAAAAACAAGGGGGAGTGAGGACGCAAGAACAGGGAATTCTGTATAACGGAGCATTTATGCAGCGGTCTCGAATGGTGTTGCGGATTTGCCAGTGACACCTTTACCAACGCTTATGTCGCTGCATATTAATGGGAGTTCCGCTGGCGTTTTTATCCCGCAAGTCCTTTATGTCCGTTTTGAGGTTTCACTCCGCTATCCGTCCGCACTATTGTTTTTATGTCCTGCTTGTTTCGGTCTCCTCTTTATTCTTGTTGCGCATTTGGGTGGTCGCCAGAGTCGACACATAGTGGAGGCTCACAACGTCCTCAATTTTTCTAAGCTCGAGTCGATGCTAAATGCATACTTATAGTAGCAGATGCCGAGCTGAGCGTAAAAAAGCCCGACACAAAATCTAACGTTAACATCTCTGATCCATCGCGCAATCCAGCCAGCGAGGACAAGGACGAACGCAAAGGAGGGAGAAAAATGGACCCCCTTCTCAAAGTTTCCAAGGCATGGAAGACATCGGACGGAGATAGGAAAGTGCGCTGTCTGGCGAGTGCGGGCTGTAACACGACGTGGAACTGGCCCCGCAGCAGGCAACGCATACTCAAGCATGCAATGACATGCGCGTACCTGGCCGCGGCTGACCCATCCCTGGTTCAGCGCAGTATCGAGGAAATGGCAAAGGAGGATCCTGGCCTTCTCAATCGCCTCACCAACAAATTCGGCCTTACGTCCAAACGACCTCGCGACGATCCGGAGCCTGGTTCTTCTGCTCCCGTTGACACACCGCCACTCAAGCGCGCCAAAGTTTCGGTCGCCACGGTCACTCCGAAGTTGGTACCACAGCCCGCAAAGGTCGGAGAGTCCAGCAGTTCTACTCAGCGGGGCCAGCTCGCACAGTACCAGACCGAAGGGAGGAAAATCCTGGCGCAGAAAGTCAACAATGCACTTGTTGAACTCTTTGTTTGCTGTGGAATTTCTCCGCGCATCATCAGCCACGAGGAGTTGAAAAAACTCTGCAACGCCTTGAACCCCAGCTACAACCTTGTCAGTCGCACCAAATTCGAAGACTCGCTCATTCCCGCCTACGCTGCAACCGTCCGAGTCGCGGTTACGAACTACTTACAAACCTGCTGATTTTTGATGCTCAGTGCGGACGGCGGCAAACTCACGAAGAAGTTTGTATCTGTACACATTACGACCGTTCACCGCCAATCGTTCTGTGTCAACCTCGACGATGTTTCCTGCCTTAGTCAGACTGGCGAATACTTTTCCGAGCTTTTCACGAAGGTAAGTATCTTGTATTTCTTGTATTTCTGTACTGTCCACTCCTAACAATGATATTAGTGGATCTGCAAAATCAGAGAGAACCGCTTCTGCGCTGTAGTATCCGACAAGGCAGCTAACATAAACAGGGGAAGGGGCTTGGCTGTCGCCCTATTTCATCGTATTTTCGATCTCTCTGACGCATGCCATAATTTGCATAACGCTTGCAAAGACATCTGCAATATTCCTGTTTTAAAGCCGGTACCGTGATGCCTATCGGTTTGCACGATTGATACGACTAACTTGATTTACGTAGATCATTGCTGAGCTTAGAGAAGTTCTTGCAACCATGAGCCTATCGAGTTACTCACAAGATTGGTTTGATTTGGCTCGCAATCATTGGATATCTCCCGCGGGCTGGAGTCTGTAGGGGAGACGCGTTTCGCGACCATATATTGGAGTCTTGACTCCACGCTACGCCGAATTCCAGCCTTCATGGGCATCATTCGTAACCCCAAGGCCGGTATTGACAGCGAGGTAACTATATAATATTTCCGCGTTCACTCAATTGACGTTGGTATAGGTTCTTCAAAGACACTTCTTGGATGACGAAGACGTCGACGAGTTCAGGCGAGACCTCACCAGACTTGGCGCAGTGCTGATGCCATTCGCGAGGGCTATACTGTGCCTCGAGTCGAAAGACACCACTCCTGCCGATGTCTACTTGTACTGGTTAGCCGTTGTTGCGCAGTTGAACGATCTTATCGTGAAAGATGACAACGCGGGGCTCAAATCAAAATACAAGACGACAGTCAAGGAACTAATCAGAAGTATCGCCAACTTCCGGTTCGCACAGCTCATTGAGGAGGAACAATCTTCCAATGTGTACTTCACTGCGTTTGTACTCGATCCAGGTACGTATCTCTCACCAGGAAATATTCTTTCTTTGTATCTGAAGCATTTTCCAGACAATCGGGGGGCCTCGATCCTCGCTACTCCCAATCCACTTGCTGTGAAACCCGTGACCATTTCTTTCCGCGGGGGGGAGCCTGCAGTGAAACCTCAGCGACCGTTGGTAGAGCGAATCGGTTTGAGTCTGATGAGAATTTTGCAGATGGAATACGGGAATGAATATCGGCCCGACCGCACTGTCGAAGGCAAGAACTGCCATGGAGGAAATCAATCCCTGTATTGCACAGCACGCCCCAACAGACGCGCTTCAGGCCTTAAAAACCCAACTGAAGGCGTTTTTGAACAGCGACGATCCCTTCGACCGCAAAAGAAAACCGAATCCCCTCGGGACTGGTGGGTGAATCTGCTCAATCACGACGACTCGGATATTCTCGCCGTGAGTGTTTCATTCAAATGCCTGGCTTATGCTTATCTTATTATCATGTTCTCGTAGGCCCTGGCCGTCAAGATATTTTCGTCTAATCCGGTTTCCATGCCCAACGAGAGGGCGATGTCTACTGTTACATGGATCAATTCCAAGGATCGGAACAGACAAGATGTTTCGACGGTCTCTAATCATTTAGCGATCCGGGGGTTTAGTCGAACGGATTCACAAAAGGTATCTACCGCCGAACGCGACTTTTTCTAGTACTAATTTGCGGCTTTGAAGGAAAGACCCAGCAAGCCAGTCACAGTCAATTGGCGCGACATTCGAGCAACAATTCACGGCATGCCGAATACTGAGATACCTTCAGTTGATTCTGAGCTTCCGGAAACAACCTTCGAGCCCGTCGACCAAGTGCATGATGGCCTGAGCTGGCTCGATGACAGCCTTCCTGACCTCCGGAACACTTCAAACCGACAGTTTGGCCTTGTGGCCGAGTTTGGCATCAGACAGTACTTGGGCATCCTGGCCGACAGCGTGGAAGGTGCGAGTGAAGTGTCGGACACCGGCAAATCGGACAGGGAACTCAGAATGGAAGGCAGTCACATGAGCTTGAAAGCTGCAGCAGACAGCTTCGCCCCCAAGGAAGACGAGTGGAGCAGCTGGGGAAATTGACTGGTAAAATACCGTAAATTAGGTCAAATAGGACCCCTCCGGATCCACCGGTAATTTACCTCTGTCAACTAGGCCTCCGGCCTATTTCACGCCACACTATTTGGGTGAGACGGGTTACAAGCCGAGCTACGCGCTGTGACATAAGCTCGACCAATCCGCTATTCCGCCACCAATGCCTCCGAGTCAGCGCACAACACCACCCCTCCTAGCTCCACACCCCATCAGCAAAAGCACATTTCACGCGCCATCTTTTGATCTTGTGATGTCGCGTAGCTCTTGTGGACACGACTACATACGCAAGCCACGAGACCGCGAGACGGGAATAAATCAATAACTTTAAGAATGGAATACATCGTGAAGTACCTGCCCGTAATGTTACATGGTGAAGAAACTATGTAGGAATTCATGGACATGGTGATTTGTGTATTTATCAACAAAGAGGGCACGAAATACGTCGTGCCAATCAACTTTAGACAGCTCTTGTGAGATTTCGGACATAGCTCGTGATTAGGCTCGTCCCCATCCGGCTACGCACAAACAGATGTATACACATCACTCGTAGAACTCGCATCAGGCGTAGCCGGCTGGGCCCCCTGGGCGACGGTTTGGCAGGACGATTTTCTCCCTGCCATTTCAGACCCTCGGACTTCGTCAAAAAAACTTGAAAATCGACCTCGGACATGTTAGGTTGAGGTAGCGTGAAATTAAATTCTCTATCGAATGAGCCTAACTTGTTTTCCGATCAAATTTTGAGGTCATCGTTGTCGGCGACAACGACGCCGCCAACAGACATAATTTTTCGGCCAATTCAATTCAAGGTATGTATTGATTATATGCCAGGGCATATCCTGCTTCAAATTTGTGTACTTTGAAGCATGTTCTCGTCACCGGGGAGGAGAATTGGGATGTACTTTGGGAAATAGGTGGTCCGTGCGCCGCCGACGAGCTCGAGTTAGTGTAACATGTGGAAAACATGTTATGTTCATTCTACTCAGAATCAAAAGTTATCCCACTTTGATATAGGAAATTTTTACACTTTTTTAGAGCGTCTAGACCTTCCAAACGCTCAATTTTTCTAAGTCCGAGCCTCTGAAATGGCGGGGGAAAAATCGTCCTGCCAAACCAGCGCCATGGGCCCAGTCCGCTAGCAGTTGATCTCCCTGTTGCACTCTCTTTGTCTGATTGATGTATCTGTTTGCATGATTGTTGTCTTTGTTTGCATGATGTTCTGCATTCAGTCTGAGATCAATCTGCTAGTGTCGACTGGTTCACGAGTCTAGCTCGTGATGCCCGTGCGCGCGATCTTTGATGTCTTGTACGCGCTCGTACGCGAGGTCACGTGCAGATTGTTTAAATCCCGATGCCCTCCGCCCGTCATTCGCCAATTCGTCTGAGTGGGAGTGTACAGATGGTGCATATCTTTCTTTCCTCAGTCTGTTTCCCTGCCAGACACTGATTGGAATTTCGGATGTTTTTCTCCTGATTTGCTGTGTTTTCTTCCCTCCTCTGCATTAGTGTTGCCGCGACTCAGAAAGTCGAGTCGTGACATGTTGAGTCAACTTGGTTTGGAAGCCGACTCGGCCAAGTCGACTTGAGTTGACTTGAGTCGCCAAGTCGTCAAAATTTTGCAACTGATCCTAAGGCCTCCAGAGGTCGTAAAAACACAAAGGCAAAAACAATTTTTTCGGCTGTCACAGGATGTCACGCACAGGTGATGGTGTCACCCATGTCACAAATTTTGACCATGCTCCCAATGGCGTTTTTGGGCCGAACTACGCGACCTGTATCATCATGTGGGAACAGGCACCGCCCTTGATTGATCCTGCATATTTGGCTGTGTTTGTTCTCAATTCCACTTTTAGCTGGCATGTTCCATTGCGTAGCGACATCCTCGCACACTTTACGGACTCATTTTGGCTGGATAAAAGGTTCCTTTAATCCATAGGTATCTGGTGCCCTAGTAATAGGCACATACATATGTCTGATTCCATTTATTCGTAAATATTGCTGATGGAAACCCTCATTTATGAGAGTTCTGAGCCATAAAATCATGATTTGAACATCAATAGTGATTAAAAGCCAGGTATCGTTACATTCAATCTGCAGTTTTCTGTGGCCAATTCCTTCCAGTGTTCCGAAACTCCGTGCTCAACCGGTATTCTTTTAATCAATTAAAGGTTATTGCCGCTTCGGTTCAACCTTGAGTACATAACATTTTTGCAGGACATAAATAACATATTTTAGAGATTTTCTACTAGGCAAAGTAACGAATTCATGGCACACTTCGCCAAGCCATCCGGAATGATTCAACAGTCACAAATGCGTGACATATGTCACAGTTCAATTGGTTCCCTTCGCTTTAGGCCTGTTCGGGCCGTTGTGGATTTTTGGAGGATAGGAAACTATATTTTAATACTATAAAGGTCTTTTTAGGTAAAATTAATAAGTCATCAAAACTTTTCCCCAGCAGTGGATACAGATTTCAGCCCAAGCGCTTAAAAACCCTAAGGCTTTCTGAATTCTCGATGAATTGCCTTGAGTCCGCAGTGAAAGTGGTAGGTAATTTGTACCTGCATAATAGTACCGTGCCGGATTTTCGATATCGGGCTTTGCCGTTGTGAGATTGCTCCAACTTCCCTCGAATCACATCATATTAGATGCATTAGGCAAAAAATCAAAAAATCCCTCACGGTACTTTTATTCTAATGCTGATTTCGCTGTGAGTTTCTCTTTGGGGCATGGCACCAAAGTGGACAGGCAAAAAGCCTTAGCGTTTTGAAAACAGGAACCAACGGTTATTGCTAACCAAACACGGCCAAACATGCCAGATCAGTGCCCGTTCCCACTGTATGGGAACTGACTCAAGTCGACTTGAGTGACTTCGAGTCGATCCCACCGACTCTACTCAACTCAACTCAAGTCGACTTCGTAGGCCCAAGTCTGAAGTTGTGGCAACACTACTCTGCATCTGTTGTCGTATTCCAAATGCCTCGATTCGTCCTCAGCCACGTCGTCTGTTCAACCCTTCACAAGCGACTCATCCTCAACCACTGCCGGGACGGGGACACGCGGGTTTCGAACCGGGGAAACCTGTTTCGTTGGGTCTTGGGCTACCTCACCCGCGGTTTGCGTCTGTCTATACCTACGCGACAATTTCGCTACTTGTCGTGTGGCGACCTCCACATACCTATCTGCTCCCACATCGCTCCAACGTGTTCCTCTCGCCCGTATACACGCCCTCGTCGTCCCGCGCTCCCCACTCCCTGGTATTTTCCTGCCTCCTCGGACAATCTACGCTTATCTTCCACTCGTTTTCCCATACCTTTCTCCCTGTCTTCTGCGCAGTTGGCGCATCTACTGTACCACCTATGGCCCTCCTTACCTCCATGCACTCCGTAACACACCCGCATCCTCTGTGTGCGTTACGTCTCTCCTCAATATCCTCCATCCTCAAATACAGACTGTAAGCACTTGTTAGATTGTCAACCGCCAGAATGGGAGTATAGACAAAACCGTGGGCCGGGATCCTCACGGTTCCACCACGCGCACGCTCGTCGAGGCCTGTGTAAATTTGGGAAAGGCATGCTTCTCTCGCCCATCACGATCGATTTGGAGTGAAGACGAATTCCTCGCCATGTGCATTGTACATCCTGAAATTCGCCGACCTATATTGGGGCACGAGAAGCAGGTATTATATTTCACCCCGCACCCGGGCCGCCCCTCGCCCCAGAAGCTTCAGTCAACAAGTCCGAAGGTAACAGATTTTGATCGTTGTCTCCACCCAGTCATTTCTCGAAAAGGCCATTCAAGTGCGTTGCGGGTGGCGCGATATTGCATTGCGGCCCTGCGAAGATGCAACGCAGTATGACACAGTGCGATCGGCTGCACATCGAAAGCGGATCATAAATGGAAAACAAGCAGAGAGGATGTTTATTATTTTTGGTGCTCGGTTTGCCCAGCGGTGGCCGGTGGATTACTTGCTTTTCAGTCTCACCCAGGCGCGTATACTAACAACTCCCCCGGCACCCTGCAGCGGACAGCGATCAATCGGATATCCCTTGGGTATTTTTATGCAAGAAGCACCGCACTGCTACATGACATCGCTACGTGAACTTGATTGCAACTGCAGTGCCTCGACTTTGAAGTACACCACCGTCCTCTCGCGCCTTCGACTGCGCCGCAGCTATATTCCGTGGCAACCGCTATACTTGTTGCATTATTTTCGGGTGAGTGCCGGCGCCCAGAATGCTAGTTCCTAACAGAATCAAACAGAAGTTCAACTATATAAGGAGGAGCTTGCGAAAGAGTTGTTCACCAATCTACCATCTCCCTTGCCTTTGAACCACCTTCACCCAATAACTTGACATTTCGCTTCCATCTACCTTCACCACTACGAAATGCAGTCCACTTTTGTTGTCCTTCTCGCCGTCTTCGCCGCCGGTGTCTGCGCCGCTCCGCTCAACCCGCTTGTCGACCGGGCCACATGCGAACTTAAAAGTACGTCCCTGTGAATGCACTCTGTTATCTCTTATCGAATATATTTCAGCTTGTGTCGTCGCTCTCCAGCCATCCTTCCCGACGGCATGCGACCCGCGGCCCTGCAGCTGGGAGCCAGTAAGCCATTCCATTGATGTCTTGCCAAAAAATTGTTGAGCGATAAAATCAGACACCCCATTGAACACCGCATGCCTTGTGGCTGCGGCCAAGGGCACCGCCGCCTTCGTGAGTGTGTTCACTCACCAGCAGTATCTGCCCTCAACTTGCATCTACAGCCCACCGCGTGTGCCCCCTGCGCCGCCCCGTTCGGCGTAACTGACCCTGGCACCAAATCTCAGACAGCTCCAAACGGCTCAACTGGGAACGCCAGTGGCGGGCAAGGCACCCTCGCTACCCCTGCAGCGAATAACAATGGCCAGGCCGTACCGTAGCAGGGTTCCGGTTTAAACCGCATCGTGTCCTACGAGACCCCTGGGTTTAAACCGGTTCGAACCATAATGGTTCAAACCGTGACTGTTCCTCCTATAGAACTTGCCTCTAACTGTGCGGTTTGAACCCAGTTGGAACTGTGATGGTTTAAACCGGTTGGAACCACTAATGGTTCCAGCTGGTTTAGATCACTGACCAGTTGGAACCATCAATGGTTTAAGCCGGTTGGAACCATCAGTGGTTTAAACCGGCTGGAACCATCAGTGGTTTAAACCGGTTTGAACCAAAGTTGTTTGGACATGTTTTTCTTTTTTTGTTCTTGACTCTTTTTTTCCTCCTCTCTTAATATTAGTGACCGCCTGCCTCCCAATCGCCCGACTCCTTCCAAAAAAGGAAATTCATATCATTTGGACTCAAAAACTCACAGAGCCAAATCATTCTAAATAAAAATAAAAATAGCTGGTGAATAACCCCATCTGAAAGCCCTGGTCAGCTGCTTTCTAATAGTACTAGAATCACGAGAATCTATCCAGCAGTTACTGAGACATGGCCCAATCATTTCCTAAAACGAACCGTGTTTTCGAAAGTTTTTGGCCTTTTTTGGCCCAACCGATGAGCTGATCACCATAGTCAATTGGTCAACATTGTAGTGCTCAATGAGGGCTACAACTTTCATTTTTTTTAATGGATTTCCATTTTTGGTGGATGCCATCTACTAACCTATTTGTGCCTTAGACCATTTTTTCGCAATTATTCACAATTTTTCTGTGAGTTTTTGAGTCCAAATGATATGAATTTCCTTTTTTGGAAGGAGTCGGGCGATTGGGAGGCAGGCGGTCACTAATATTAAGAGAGGAGGAAAAAAAGAGTCAAGAACAAAAAAAGAAAAACATGTCCAAACAACTTTGGTTCAAACCGGTTTAAACCACTGATGGTTCCAGCCGGTTTAAACCACTGATGGTTCCAACCGGCTTAAACCATTGATGGTTCCAACTGGTCAGTGGTCTAAACCAGCTGGAACCATTAGTGGTTCCAACCGGTTTAAACCATCACAGTTCCAACTGGGTTCAAACCGCACAGTTAGAGGCAAGTTCTATAGGAGGAACAGTCACGGTTTGAACCATTATGGTTCGAACCGGTTTAAACCCAGGGGTCTCGTAGGACACGATGCGGTTTAAACTGAAACCCTGCTGTTGCTGCCAGGCCGTGGGTCCACGTGCGACTTGCGACATCAAGGGTGTGTCGCACAGCACCCTGCTCTTTTTCCGTGCCTTACCCCTATGTCTTACAGCCTGTGTCATCGCCCTCGAGCCGTCCTTCCCTCTGTGCGCACCGGCCGTTACGCAGTCGGGAGCCGGTGCGTCTCGAGCTCCCTTTGCCGCCACACTGAATTAATATCGACTTCTTCTGTCATCAGACAACTCGTTCAACACGGCGTGCCTCGCAGCGGCCGCCAAAGGTACCACTGCCTTCGTGGGTTCTTTTTCACTTGGACACTACAATTACTAACGCCGATGGGGCCTCCCAGCCCTCCGCCTGCGACGGATGCGCCGCCCAGTTCGGTGTGACGGACCCGGGCGCCAGCGCCCAGGCGGCTGGCGTGGCGATCAACTAACACTGGTGTCCTTGTACACCACCCTCTTTCTTTTAATCGCGGAGAATGGTCGAGAACGAATAGTATCGACGTAATAATACAGTGTTTATCGTGACCATACTCATTTTGTGTGGAGGATGACTTGTCAAAAAAAGGTACTCTCATGTCGTTCATGGCATTCAGTTGAAGCAAACCAGGTCAAGTTACTATTAAATCAACTACCCCGCATAAGTTTCAGTGCTATCATCACGTTCCTAGGTTCCACTGAACACTTGATGGGAAAGGGATGACTGAGATATTTCGTGTTCAAAAGCGACACAATCAAGGCCGCACCTCACAGTTCCTACGGTTTGACCCAAACGCGGCTCCAGAGCGACTCCGTTCTCGCGTGCGGGTTACAGCACCTGGCGTGTATCTGCCCAAAATGCCAGAACGCGTCCGCAGAAGGTCCCCGTTCCATCCGGGGTCAGGCCATAAAGGGCGTCCGTAAACCCACATATGTGAGGACGCGGCCATACTGATCAGTGAATGTAGCGCCGGCGTCGGTATATTCATTCGCGCGGATGATACTAAGCAGCCCATGCGCGTCGAACAGGAGTGCTACAGGCATTTCCTCCATGCCCTAGAGGTAAATTCTTTACGCGCTCATATGACCTACGAGAGCTAACGATGGATATGGGATAAAAGGAGGGGAATACATACTCAAAAACAGTCCAGTTTCGGCCTCTTGCTCGCTCGCGCATGCTGTTACTCTTTTTAGCTTAAATCCACATCTACGGCCCTCCTAGCGGCTCCCTCTTCCTTCCAGTCCGTCGCCGTCGCTGGTCCTCCGTCCGTTCCCATCTCGCCTTCCCCCGCCCTGGGTCTTTCCTCCGATAACGTTGCGACTCAGGGCCATCATCGCCACGTACAATCATCTTACTCATGGTTCGCAGGCGGATGTACAAGTCTCGCCGGCGTTTCCCATCGCCCCGCGGTATGTACCTCTCGTCACCCCGCTCGATACTCGTGCTTATGTTTATGTTTGTGTCGGAGGTGGCGGATCCGGATCGCATCTAGCGCGCGGGGCTGAAGTCTGGGCGGGAAGCCGGATTAGAATGGATGGCAATGGAGTGGAGTCTCCGCGCGAAGACCGAAGACTGAATGAGGTTTAGATGAAGGGTTGGATTGCATAGTACATTCCCAGCCATTCGCTCGGCGTTCCGCGCCGTACTCGTTCACATTTCCTTATCTCCCTCTAGGCCTCTCCCTGTTCTCTCCTTACGTCTTGGTTGACTTTTCCATCGCAGGCCCAGGCGCCACGCACTGTCCCGCGAGACGCGACGGTACGCATGCCGGATCACTCCCTGGGGTCAAGATGCGCGTGGGAGTTCGTCGAGTGGGGATTCGGTGCGTGCCAACTTCGACTTCTCCCTTTCACATCTTCGTCGGCGCACGATTTTGTCGTCACTACGACTATCGCCTCATTCTGGTGTGCCTGCGGTTTGCATTTCTGTGGTTGTATTCTTCGCGGCGCTGTTATCCTTCAGCTTCCGCTTCTCGTTCCCGTTTTTTCTACATAAACCCATCCACACTCTCGGTTAGCTAACTTAACTATCCGGTGTCGTACTTTAGATCCAAATCTATACATCTTTGTCCTCGTTTCCAAGTACCTACTGTACTGTATCCTTTGTCGTAAGCCCAATATACAATACAATATATGATTATTTGGTTTTAGATTCAGCGTGGTGCCTCTGTTTTGGACTCCGCCTCCGACTCCGCAGGTACACAACGAAGCTAGGTCTAATCTCTAGATGCAAGAAAAATGCAAGGCGAGGCGGACGGGGACGGGGGAGGAACAACGGTGACCGCACAGAGAGGGGATGGACCTGCAGCATTTCAGCGCAGGATCAACATTGACAAGGTGAACCATAGATCATGTCGGCATTTTTTGAACTGGTTTAGAGGAGAGAGGTGAAGAATTCCATCACACAGTTCAAGGCTGTCATCAAGTAATTCCTGGTACCGGTAACGGACCCAGGTCTCAGACGCGAATTGTAAAATCTCCAAATCACGACCATCAATGATCGCATCAACGAAATCCTCAAAATTAATTAAATGTATTGCAAAGGGAAAGACATTCGACAACTTGCCTATAACTGATGGACACCGGGGAGTTATACCTGGGAGGGGAGAACCCCTCCCGCACACCAACACACTCTGTTGGTGGTCAGGTCCCACAGGGTTGTAACCGGAGGTCCAACCATACAAGCGGCCGGTCAGTTCACAGCAAGCCAGCGTCTTGTTTGATCGACCCCCTGGAATAGTGTGTGCTCCGTTGGCGTCTTGTAGTTACATGTAAGAATAACCACTCTTACATTACTATTTGTTTGTCTTCGGTAGACTCGTTGTTCAGACATTTGGACCACGCGAGTATAATAAATCCCCCCCCCTCCCCGCTCAGGAGACTCCTCCTGGCCTGATGCCATCAGTGGGATTCTCGATATTAAATAAATAAATAAATATCTCAAAAACCCCCTGTCTCCTGTCTGTCCCCCCGAAACTGATGTATGGTGCCTGCAACTTGGCCATCTTCACTCCCCCTTCCCTCTTCCCTCACTGCACTTTCTGCTGTGTCGTCTTCAGGCCCACCCACCACCTAAAATAAAAAAATTAATAATGAGGATAAATCCCTTTATGGACCAAACATAGAGCATGCTCTCAGCAATCTCGCAGGGGCGCGCCTCGATCGATCAAATGGTAGATAGAAACTCATTTACTCATTGGCATGCCTATTTAGAACTTCAAGGACTCCCATCCCCAAACTTCGAGAGACAAAAGCCATTTAAATCCATGTCAGACCCCAAATCTCTCTTCAAACCCTTTGTTTTCAACTTCCATTCTCGCGGAATAAAAAGACCAGATTTGCCATCCATTGAGCCATCAAAGTCCGAACCGGGGTTCTTCAACTGTGCCGCCACGATTTGGCGGGAGAATTTGTTCAATTTATGCTAGTAAATACCAATGAGACTTCGCATTCATGAAAAACCCCATCTGGAATGCATACCAACATCTGAATTGTTTTGTGATTTGTAATAAGTCGGCCACCAGTCGCTCGACCGAGGTTTTCAACAGACTACAACATGTGAGGTACGAGCACCATTTTGTTGTAGCGTCTGTAAATGAGACCTCACACGAATAATAGCATAGCCCGCTATTCATTAATTCAAGGACAATATTAAATCCAAAAGATATTCCTACTGAAAGCGACTTTCCTCTCCAGTAGAAACTCATCAATCTAGCGCAATGAAGATTCAACGCTGTCCATAAAGATTCATTCTCAAATCAAGTCTCGCATCTGCCGGCTCAATGTGATCGAGGGGATCTTTGAGCCATTTTCAAGTTTCTCGGAATATGATATCATAGAATTGGCGAAAAAAAGTCTGGTGTACGGTACCTGGTCTGGAAAGAGGTACCAGGGGTGCCCGGAGGGCCTTAGTATATTTATACGGTATTTATATTCTATGCCCTCTGTGAGGCACGATCGTTGGGCCCAGAATGAGGTCTATGGATCGAAGGCGGTGTCATAGCCCCTAAGTGTCTTTTCTTCTGGCTACCACTGTCTTCGCGCAATTCGCACTCATCTGTGGCCTCAAGCCAGAAATATCATCGGTATGTATGCATGCAAGTTGAAGCCGAGTAGCTATATACGTACAAGGTGGAGTGGGCCGTTCAAGTTGCGACTCGTCGTCAAGACAACGATGCCAAAACAGATATGGCGGTCAGATCACAGTTGGATTTGACGTCAAAATATTGAACTCTGGTTGAACTTCACCCAAACTTGGAATGATTGGTCTTCTGCGGGCCATATGCTCATCGTTGTTGTGCCGTAGCTTGTTCTTAACCATCGTGATGTTCGTGTCGCCCTCCAATCCCCACTTCCAAGGAATAAATACTGACCTTGAACACCTCGGGTAGCAGGGAAAAAAAATGAGTACCTACTTTTCGTCGGGTTCTGGATGGAAATTCAGTGGTGGAAAATATTTACAGCAAGCCAAGCCAATCACTAGGTCACGGAGGGAGGCCGCGAAGAAGAAGCTTCAAACTGAGGCAATGCGGAGACGAGGCGAGAGCGTAATCTGACCAACGACATATGTCCCCGCCGCTCACCCGGCTCAGTCACTGATGCTTAGGGCATTTGAATCATGCTGCTGCCACCGGACGCGCAGCACGCGCTGGCGACGCTATCATTCATTCCAAAAGGGGTGGCAAAATGGGAGCAAAAACGCTGTCGGAAATTTCGGCATTGTAACATTGCCGCTGGTTGCTATGCGCCTACGAGGGCTTACGAGACGCAAATCCCGAAACTCTTTCTGCAACTGGAAGACGATTCCGGCCGTTCCTCCTCTGCCTGGTGCGTCTAAGGTAACCAAGACTTGATTTCTGGTGCCCCCCAATTTGCATTCCAGGCTCGGGGTAATAAAAGACGGTTCAGTCTTATAAGCCGAGTCTCTCATATTTATAAAAAGGTATCACATAAGGCTTGAACCCGCCTTATAGCCGGAATTACATATTTCCGACAGGCATGCAGGCGCCTGGGAGAATGAATCGCTAGAGAAAGACAATAGATGGAGAACTAGGAAAGGCTTAATTACACCCTTTCATCACACTACCAGCGCCTCTATCAAGGCCGCTGCGCTGGTAGGCCAAGTCCACACGCCGAGCGCACGCCCCGGCGGAGGCGCCATCCTGATCAGAGTTCTACAAGCCTTCGGTGGACGCGCACCACCTTTCTTTATCTCTGTTCCTTCCCATTGGCTCCCATCCCACGCGATACCGTGGGACCGAGACGTCAGCAGGCCTGCAGTGCATCAGTCGGCGATTGCTGGTCGCGTTCAACCAGTGTTCAACTTCACTTCGAAGATTTTGCTTTTTTTTAACTTACTGTTCTGAAGCACATGATTGGGCGCGAGTAGTAGGGGCGGCCGGACCAGCAGCTATCACGAGCGAGCTTGAACATTATCTCGGTGAGCTTTGGGCAAGCTTGTAACTCCTTCTCGCGATATGCGGTTTGGCTAAAAAGGTCCTGATCCTATTTGCCAGATACCATAAGATGCCGGAAGAATGCACAGCAGTCATCCCATAAAATCTAGAGATCATCGCACACTATTTACTTCATGTAACCGAGAACGCGTGCAGCGGCAATCGCATTGTTTATCGCATAGTACGCACGCATACCCCTCTCAAACAGTTGACGCTCGGTCTGATTATATCGGCCCCCGGAGGGCAGCTCCCCTTATTGCAGAGCCTTTCGTGCAGGACGTTAGGACAGTCCTGCTTCGTACAAACTTTGTGGTGGCGTTGATCGCAAAGTGGGCATTTGCTCATGTAATGCTCGTCGGGTGTGTGGTGACAGCACTGTCTGCTCCCCGACATTGGTGGTACAATGTAGTATAAACTGTATAAAATGAAGTTTGGGAGAAGGATTCAACAAGTGAAGGGAATTGCTTACACGGTGGTTGCGTTGTTCACTGGAGATGGGGGGTTGAATAAGTCCTGACGTCTTTTATACTTTAGGACTCGGGACTGCCCGGTAGCCTGGGCCCAAAACCCCCATAGTCCATTCAATATGGGCTTGCCGGGAAGGTGAAAAATGTGTAGATGCTATGGTTTCGGAGACGTCAGTCGGTAAAGCCCATGTGGTCTAACTTTCTTACCGAGGCCCTTGTTGGTCAAGCATCAAATTCTTTCACCAAGTCCTCCGCGCCGGGGAAGGGGTGAAGTGCCGCTGTGCCTTTGTAAGTCCGCCGCAAGAAATCCGACTGCCACAGCATTTTCATATTTAGGGATCCCCACCGGTCCGCGGAACCGTATTACGGTTTCGGTTATAGTACCATTATACAGGTTACCGTACCGTACCGTAAGGCCCCCCGACACGTCGTATACGGTTACGGTTGCGGTACCGGTTTCTTTAACACAACGAGGAGGGGGGTAGGTCAACTGGAGGCTCTAGAAAAATACAGGGAGGGGAAATAAAGGTGATTCCACTATGTCTGAACTCAACTCACCAACATTTGCTGGACGTCGTTCTGAGACCGTAAACATGGGTTACGGTTACGGGTATACAGGTAACCATACTGTACCGTATAGGCCCTACATCAGAGTGCCAAAAACTTGATCGCACTTGATTTCACTTGATCTGACTTGTTTCGGCCTAAAAAGACCGCAAGTGACAAGTGATCAAGCCAGGTCCGATTTTCCACAAGTGAAAAAAAAAAAAAAATCCTGCGGGGTGCGGGCTCATTTTTTATCCATTTTGGCAAGCTAAAGTTTTTCACATTTTTTGGATTCAAGAGGGAAAGTGCATTCAAGACCAATCAAGTGACAAGTAAAATGACGAAAGGCTGATGAAACTGTGACGGCAAAATGGTGGAGACGCCCACGAGGCTCGAAGCACTGGTGAAAGCTATCTTGGAAAACTAGCTACGCGGCGCCGCGGCCATCTACATGGCACAGCCCCAACAAAACCAAATTCCTGGTACCGGTTACGGACCCAGGTCTCAAACGCGAATTGTAAAATCTCCAAATCACGACCATCACTGATCCCATCAACAAAATCTCGAAATTAATTAAATATATGCTCAAGAAACCCTTTCTCAGCCTCCTGGCCTGATGCCATCAGGGGATGCTCGATATTAAATAAATAAATAAATATCTCCAAAACCTCTCCCAGTCCCCCGAAACTGATGTATAGTGCCTGCAATTTGCCCATCTTCGCTCACATGCCTTACTACACTTCCTGATGTGTCGTCTTCAGCCC
This sequence comes from Mycena leptocephala, assembly GCA_029378395.1. Lineage (NCBI taxonomy): Eukaryota > Fungi > Basidiomycota > Agaricomycetes > Agaricales > Mycenaceae > Mycena > Mycena leptocephala. The sequence continues at coordinate 60,972 of JARJLF010000284.1, forward strand.
CACCTGCTAGCCGCTAAAAACTAAAATAAAAAACTAAATAATGAGCCAAAATCGAGAGCGTGCTTTCGGCGCTCTCGCGGGGCGCGCCTTCATTGATCAAACGGTATGTGCAAATAGGAACTCATTGACCTGACAATCATAGCATAGCCAGTTGTTCATTAATTCATTAAAGATATTCCTGCTGAAAGCGACTTTCCTCCCTTCAGTAAAATCTCATCAATCTTGCAAGTGGATATCGTTTGTAAAAATTATCCTCAATCAATGAAGATTCAACGCTGTCCATAAAATCAAGAACAATTCTCAAATCAAGTCTAGCATCTGTTGGCTCAATGTGAGCTGGTCGACGCTTGCGCGCACGCGCAAGTGGTGACCGAGGGAATCTTTGAGCTGTTTTTAAGTTCCTCGGAATATGATTCCTGGTACTGACTAAGGAATGTACTGAAGGAACCAGGTCTGAAATCCATGATGTAAATCATCAATTGACGCCCATAGTTACCACATGGTTGCAGAAAATTAAGAAATCTTTGAGTACATGCTCCGCGTTTTCCAGCACCATGCAATCTCAACTGTTGTGAATCTCGCTTGTACTCTGAATATGATATTTTATGCAACCAAATTATCCTGTGTCCTGCCATTATTGATGCCCTTCGCATTGACCAAGTGAACCTGAGCTAGTAGTCTCTGGTTGTGAGAATCTGGCTTTAAAATGAGAATATTTACATCAAGGAATTATCCTCTGGTATAGCAAGAGGTACCAGGGGTGCCCGGAGGGCCTTGTATATGATACTGTAGTATTTCATTCAAATCGACAGTCACGCGTCACGCAACCCCCTGTCGATAGCGAAATTTGGCAGGCGTCACGCGTCACGCGCGCGATTGTCGAACCTTCCTAGCATCACACAGGGCTCAAAATTGGCTCTAAGGCGCAAAAGAAAACCCGAATTTTCGTTCTGATGTCGAAAATTTCGCTGGTGTCACACCAAATTTTGGCTGTTGTCGAAATGTCGAAATGGTTTTTTGGGTCACGCGTCACACCCGGTGTCGATTTGAATAAAGTCCTACAGTACCTCTTTCTGAGCACAGCTGCAGATTCCCCCTCCATCTGTGTGCATGCCCTTGCTGCGCCCCACAACTGCCTCCTCACCCAAACTCTTCTCCTGAAAGCTCCTGAAAGCCTGGTCATCTCTACTAGCATCCACTCCCCAATGATATCTCCTGCCCTCGAGCCCGGTGTGCCAGTGACGACGAAGCCTCTGAGGTGATTCCCGTGAAATGAACGGTTGAAGACGGTTCCGTTCAGGTTCGCGAGGATATAAGAGTTCACGGCCCGCGATACGACGATCCTCGGGGTAAGCGCTGTCGTTCGCATCGTTCCCACGCTCGCGGTCGTCAATATATCTCGCGTAGCTCTCCATGCGGAGAACTTCTGTCAAGGTCATCCTGCTCGGCTCGGCTGTTCTGGGATCTCGGGTGGGATGCGGATCGGTGTCCGGCAAAGCCCTGACAGGACCTCCTGTGGCGAGAATTTGGTTCCTGGAAGTATGCGACCATTAAGCTCGGCGATGCACTCATCAAAGAAATCCGACCATCAGCGGGTAACGACTCGGGAGGTGTTCTCTATGAGGTCGTTAACGAAAGGTGCGTAAGCTGGCGTAGTGACCTTCATGATATTGAGCTCTTCACTGGCGCGTTTCAGATCTTCGCCGAGAAAGTGCGAACCACCGCCAACCTGCCATACCCTGGGGAACGCGTACTCCTTGGCGATCCGTCTGAAAAGTTTCTCCGTCGGCTTTGACGACCCCGCTACCGCTTGCTTCTGTCCCCAAACGAACTGAGAGCATGCGTCGATGAATAGCGGCACGTTTGACATTTTCTCCTTCCCCTTCGGGAGTTTGAGATAATCTGAAGACTGACGCTAGGAACTAGAAAGGACAACCGCGAATGATCCGTTGCAGCAGCGCGTTTCGCCTGAAATCTTTTGTAGTGCCCGCACATGAGGATTGCGAGCCGGGTGTCGGAGTCGATACGCGACCAGAAGTACCGGTCTCGAATATGAAGTTTAACGTGGTCCAAATCCAAATGCCCGTTATTCTGGTGAATTTTGAGCGCCGTATTGAACTCCTGGTGCGAATTTATGCACCCGAATCGCGATTGTGCGTGTAGAATACTTATCTGCAACCTTCCACAGGCGGCCTTCCTCAATCATGTAATCCTTTGCACGGCGTACAACGTGCCGTGTCTCGGAGATAGTAATGCCTGTGCTGTCACCAAGCAGGCACTCTATGATAGGTTCGAAGAAGGTATTGCCTTTGAACTGCGCGCGCAATCCAAGCTCGCAATTCGCTGATTCGGCTACAGCTCACAGGCTGTTCGTCATTCCCGAGTTCGCGTGCCAGTCCGCTGCCGCGGGCCAACTGGGACCGTCCCCCCGGACATGAGTATCTTCAAACCCACGGCTGGGGCCGTCCGCCACCGGGTTCCCGACACCCGGATGATGGCAGACGTCCACGATCAGGTAAGAATCTAGATGAAGTTTTGATTATCCATCCGTGTCTCAATGGATAATCTGGTTTGATGTTTGATTTGTTCAAACAGAACCGCGTTCCGGGGCCTTTCTGGGCGTTGAATGTGCGCGTAGGTGCGGCTGCGTGCTTAGCTTGGGAACTTGCGATTGATTGGATGTGTCTGAACCCTGTTCAAACCGTGTTTAAACAGAACAGATTGAACCGCGTTCATTGCGGGGACAAAAAAGATGCCAACAGGGGAATTGAACACAAGACCAACATGTACCGTGGAACTGCATCTCAGCAGCTTCACACCCACTACGCCAAACTACCATTTAAACTCAGGGCAATCCAACCAAAAATGTCCTGACAATACTGTCAAATGACACCCAGTCGAACGGCGCTAGTCGAGATCCGAATGCTTTCAACGCAACCGTCCTGTGTACCGCTCCTCTGGCGCCCCGTCTTGGCGTCTAGCTAAACTGCCACTGGGAGTCGGATACAACTGTCTGTCGCGGTCAAGGTCGCGGTTGAGGACGTCCGAGCACTACAATGTATAACTAACTGGGGCCTGAGTGGGCTGGAATCGGTCTTGCGGACCACGGCTTTGGATGTACGGTTGCGACTAGATCGGTGGGACGGATAGATGTCGGTGAGTGTAAGCTTTGACCCCGCATAGCAGACGCGCAAAGATCCCTTACCTCGCCTTGTGCCCTTATAGACCTTTCTGTCTATAGTGCACTTCCCGACTCATCTCCTGCCGGTCCGCCCTACGGCTTCCTCACCGTGATCTTTTGACCCATCCCCAGTACCTCCTGCTCCCGCTCCCGCCCACCCCACCGTGCGTATGCAGGGCTGGCTCCTCCTACATCTCTTTATCCCCCTCCACTTGCCTCATGCGCGACCCTCTCCGGTCCCGCTCTCCTATTCCTTCTCCTCCTCGTTCTTGTTCTCCTTCTTTCAGCCGTCTACCCGTCTCTTCAACGTCGTTCTTCCCACTCTTCCCGTGTCACCTTGAAGATTTCCTCCACGTCTTGCACTCCCGCTCCCGTCAACCCGGCACGTGCCGGCTGACGCTCTTTCCACCTCGAGTCCACATCTCCGTCCTTGCATTCTGTCTTTGCTCTCGCGGCTCGCTCCGGCTTCCTTCCAACCCGTCGTCTGCGCCTTCCGATCCCTCCCACGTCAGCACCGCCCCTAAAACCATCCTCGCAATCCTACCCTTGGTCCGCGGGCTCGCGGGCACTAGCAATACCAATACCAGCATGTGGTACGCAGTGCGTCCCTCTCGTCACCTCGTTTGATAATATGTTTGTCTTGCACCTCATGGAACGTATCTCACACGCGCGCGCATCGAGCGCGGCTGAAGTTGAAGTCGAGGTGGGAAGCGGCCGCGCAAAGACTCGATGAGATTTGGATGAGGGATTGGATGGGATAGTACGTTTCCCCATTCGCCCGGCGTTCCAGAGCTTCCTGCTTCGCTGCGCACTCGTCGCCGTTATCTTTTCCTTGCCGCCCTCATCTGCCGAGGCGCCAACACGCCTGGTCCCCGCCGTCCGGCCATTGGCGACGCAACGCGTCTGCATGGCCCTGGTTGTTCGTGCGGGATGAGGGGTAGGTTCTCCTCCATTGTATCTGCCCTTTTTTTGTTGTTTGTTTGCCCGTCACGCGGTTATTTCTGATTCCGCCGTCTCTTTCCCATCCTTTACCGGCGCCGTTTACCTGCTTTTTTGGTCTAGTACCAGTGCGCTCGAGTCCGGGTTCGCGTCCTTCTTCTCTGGGAGCTCCCTTCTAGTTCCCGGCCCTGGTATAGGATATACATACTCCCTTTGCACCGGGTGTGAATCATATATACCACTCCTTCCAATTATCCTCGTCCTTCGATTCGAACTCGAGCCTGTCCTTGTTCTTGAATTTCATCGATTGTACGAACTTGTTCCTGTGCGGATTTTCTGCGCAATATTAATGTTCCGAAGCCTAGCATCGTTCCTGAAGCCTCAGTAGTGTCCCTGACATTCGGCACATGATCTCTTCTGGGAAATGCGAATATTGGCCGGCCGTCTTTGGATGTTCGTAGGTTTGCTAGTATCGGATTCCGAGTCGGAGGAAGAGGGGGGGGAATCTGAATCTCTGGCCAGAGGTATGATGATCATGCCCCAATAAGTAGCATAGAGTGCTCGCTGTGCTGGAGTGAAAAGGTGAACATAGTCGGGGTTGTCCATAAGATCCTTGTTATCTTTGATGTGAGCCTTGACACAAGCTCGTGGTGCAGTTACACTGCCAGTGGAATAAAGGCCAAATGCAGTGGTTGCAGATAGGATTTCAGCACGAGTAAGCCGAGAAACCATATTGCTGAATGGCGGCATTATAGGGTAGAGATATTACCCTTTTTCTCACCCTTTTTCACCCTTTTTGCCATTCTCTTCGTTTTTTGCCTGGGTTTTTTTCCCCCTCTTTCAATTAGAAGTACAAAGAGGGTAGAAGACCAACAAAAATGGGGTCCTACCTGCAATTCTGCGGGAAACAGAAGAAAAAAGGGCGCGAAAAGGGTGCCAAAATGGGCTACTGTGAAACCCCCGACTGGAGCTCCCTTTTCCCACCCTTTTTGGCTCCCTTTCTCCATTGTATGCAGCCTGGGCACTCATATCACTCCTCAAAGGTCACATCCCACCTCAAATTTTCAAAAAGGACTGGGGTGAATTTTTCTGGATTTTATAGCACATTAGGGTTGTTCACAGTTCCCTTTTTCCTGCACTTTTTCTCCGTTCCCACCGCACCGGGGTTTTTTCCCATTTTCAATTCTGATATGTAAAAAGCGTTAAAAAGGGGAAAAAATGAACTTCCCGTCTGAAAAACTGCAGGAAAAAGTGAACTGTGAACCCCCTCCCCCCCCCGCAGCTCCCTTTTTCCGCCCTTTTTTCATGCCTTTTTCTATTTCTCTATTTCACGCAGTTTGGGTGCTCCTATTGTTCCCCAAAGGTTGCATACCACCTAAGATGTTCAAAAACAACTCGGGTGAATTTTTCTGGGTTTTATAGCTCACTCAGTTACGTTATTGAAAAAGGGAGTAAAAAGGACACGAAAAAGGGAGACTGTGAATGACCCTAATGGCAAAAAGGGCGAAAAAGGGTGCGAAAAAGGGTGCGAAAAAGGGCTACTGTGAACAACCCTATTATCTTCGGCCACAAAGATCCAGCCAAGAGTCGGCTCCCAGAGGTAGAGTGAGATCCGTTACTGGCGCCTACTGGGAGCCCTCCAGCTCCCCTCCTTCGATAGGATTGAGATCAGTCACTCCGGAGCTCATTTGGTATGCAGTAGGAGTGGCCGAATCATTTTCAGAAAGCCCCAGTTCGATTATGAGGCAAACCTGGTGGCAAATACCTTGATCCCCTTCGTATTTAAATTTTGTGACCGTTCTAAACTTCTAATGGTCATTACCGCTGTTGTCCGAAGAAATTCCCACCTGTGAATCGCTACCTTCTTGCCGCATCCACTCCAAGTCCATCTGCCCGTGTATTATATGCTGTCATGGCGCTTCTCGCGTATATATTCAGTATGTTTGACATCGAGATGCCTTCCAAATTTACGCTGTACATTAAATACACTGAGAAGACCGCGGCTTCCGGGTTCTGGGTCGCTGAACAGTCAAAACCAAGGTCTTTCTACTGCGGCGTTGTGGAAGTGCGACTTGACGTGCTCGTCGCCGTCGGGCTTCGGACCGGTTGCACCCGCCAACCAAATGCAGGAATATAACTTCTCGAGTTTTTGTTTTATTATTACATCCCATCTTTTGAGAACATTTTATTACTGAACTAATTTCCCACTGTCCCCTTCCCACAGATCCATTTCTCAGCTGCATATTCCAAGATTCACTCCTTATACCATCAAGCGAAGTTCCTCATTATTTCGACATATATTTCCCGATCACACCCAGGATACCTCTTTCTGGGCTTTTCTACATCTCTATGCATTCCTTCACTTACCTACTTTGATTCTACACAGACATTTCATTTTTTCGTCCACGTACTGCCAATGCAATGAGTTGAGCCCGAGTCTTCGGCCTTCTCGGACTATGCCGGGGATCGAGCTGACCGTGGCTTGGGCAACCACGCATCAACGTCTTTGCGGGGGGACATGCTCTCCCTATGACGTCTTTGCGTAGCTCCCGGATTGCTTGTTTAGCGAAGGTTCTACTTTAGCTGAGGCTTCACGATGGACCCAATTACAGGTAGTTTGATGCCGAGTTACTCGTAACGTTCGAAGTTGATTAGGTCGTCAACGGCTGGCGGATATTTCGAATTGACAGCATCGATTTCGGCAACTGCGCGACCCATAAGTAGGGCAAGGAGAACGAAAAATAAAGTGAACTTGCTGCACCACGGAATGTAATTCGCTGCTCGCAGCTTCTTAATCCTCTTGTGATAGGCCTGATAATTCTGATCGGGGTCAATTATCCTCGTGAGGTCCTCGAGCAGGGCACGCTTATTGCGTGATAACTGCTCCAGCATCCGCGACAAGTCATACATAGGCTTGACTTTCAGATCGAGGGCACGAGCGATAGCGGCAAGAGAATTGTAGTTTTGTCGTCGGAGACACTCCTGCGGAAATATCAGCTGCAAACTGGACTCGTAGCAAATCCCTCGCCTGCCCTGCCTTGATGAACATCTTCATCGAATCGGCCCCGTCCCTAATTTCGTCGTGTCTCAAAACTAGATATTTAACCCAGCGAATCATCTTGTGATAGTACCAAGTGTCGACGCGGGACGGTAAACCTCTGGCATACCACAAGTAATCGATCGATCGGAGTGTCTTGTGAAAATCATGCTCCATGTGAGTGAGGGCAAGCGCCAACTCCTCCGAGTGTCGCGGCTCCACCATCTGGCCTGGGGTCGCTGGTTATATGGGTGAAGGAGGTTAAAAATACCTCGGCAAAATATTAAAAGAGCGCACAGAATGAGACTCACGTGCTTCTTGATCGCTTCAGGGATCCTCGTCGTGTGCTCCGGGATGAGGGCGCAGACATCCCCAGACGCAAAGGCTCGTACACAGTCGACAAGCTCTTCGCTCGTGAGACTACTGTACCATTTCATTCAATTCGTATGTCACGCGTCACGGCGGGCAAAATATACGAAAATTTTCGTACATGTCACGGGTCACCGAAGGGATGTTCGAATACCCAAAACAAGTCACAAAATCGGCGGGAAAGGGTCAAAAAAATCAAAATTTTGGCGCGCACAGCGCGTACAGTTCAAAAGCACTAAATGCTCATTTGATCTTAGGGAGGCCATTAGTTCCGGTGGTTTGGCGGTGGTGGCGGCAGGATTGGGGTCAAAAATAAATAAATAAACTTGAAGTAATATACCGCTTTCAGTGTTATCTTCCCGTGGTGATCTGTGTTGTGTTGCCTGGTTATTCTACACTTGAAAGTGGTGGTTCTTCGACCTTTTGAGAGATGCCCGGCCATTTTTGGCCAATCTACGAATTTTTTCGGGGTGTCACGCTCCACCTGGGCGATCTACGAAAACCAAAGTTCGAATTTTTGGGTCACGGGTCACAGCCCGTTAGAATTGAATGAAATGGTACAGTATCCAGCGAGGCGAGTATGACATCGACGAGTCTACCGAGTCCGCTTTTGAGTTAGCTAGGGTACCACGAGTGTTGACTGGCGAAGACCCACTTGGCTCGCTGGGTAAAAAAAACCCAGGGTTTCCGGCTTCACTTCCTCAAATCTGCATTCGATTATATCGAGCAGCGTTTCCGGGGTAGCGTGATCCAGATATGTCTTGAGCATTACTTGTTTGAAATGTTCATCCTCTGCAGGTCAGGTTATTTGGTTCATTCGAGGCAAGATACGAATACCTGTCACGAAGTGATTTATGAGGTCTAGGGAATTGCCGTGGATCTTGCCATTGCCATCCTTGAGGTTTGAGGGCGTATCTGGAAGTTGCGGAGGCACGACACACGGAGCCGACTGTCTGGTGGGCGCATTTGGAGGTTGTGGAGACACAATACGCGGAGATGATTGCTCTGCTATAGTCGGTTCTCGAGGCGAGGGTAGCAAACAATCGAAAGAAAGTGTATCCACGGGTGAGATGTGCGGCAAGGAGCGGGAATCTCGATGGAGGCGGGGAGATTGGAGTCTTTGGGTAAGTACAGGCCGCTTTGTTACCAGATCCAGAGCCTCGTCAGCTAGCCGAACGTCGAGAGATGGCTCGCCCTGGAAGTGCGACGAGATTTCGCCAAACTGCGATCTGATTTCATTGAGTACCTCATACTGATGATGTTGTTGTCTGGCCTTGATCTCTATTATTTGACGCCCAATCGTAACGAGAATTTGTATCTGAAGAGACGTGAGGGAGCTGGCCGGGGGCATGAGATATGGCTGACCATCATCATCTGAAATTGCTCATCCACCTTCCGATTTTGTTCCAGGGCCCATCCCTGGAGCTCATCTTGCATAAGGATAGTTGACACAATATTCGGCCTTGGTGATGATCCCTTGTAAAACCCTGATAATCCTCCTCAGTGCTACCGACAAATTTATGCAACAGTGATGCGTTTTCGTCTCGTCCAAAAAGCTTGTCATTGTCCGGTCGTCCAACGGCATCGAAGAGGCCTGTAGGTCTTGCAGGCTGCTCAGTCGGGTGATACAGCGGTTATTAAGGTCCTGGACCTCTCTCTAGACCTCAAATGAGCGGATTTCAGTGTGACGCGGAGGTGAACATAGCACTTACTTGCGCTTTTGTACCGTTGTTGATAGTAACGGCTGCCACGTCTTTTGCTGTGCGCCGGTTAGAGTCGTCTTCGTAGATAACCCGGTACACACACTCAGGGACAGAATCGCCAGAATAAGATCGGCGCTCATCGGTGGAGCGGGTTGTGGCCGCCGGCAGAGGTGGTGGTTAGAGAGATGTCCGGGGAAGCATGCGCCTTCTTCATCACTCGCCCTCTCTTGACCTGGAGGCGACAAGGCTGTACCCTGCTGTAACCCGTCGTTTTTAAAGGATCACCAGTACACGACAATTACGACAAGCTGTGATAGGAGATTGGCCAACCATTTCCATTTATAAACGTTTTCAAACATTTTTAACCGGTTTTATTTCCATTGGTGGGCACAACAGTTTGGAAACGGTTTACACGGCTGTCAAAAATGAACGACTTACCACGACTTGGAGGTGGATTCTCACCCGTACATTCCGGCCAGAAAAACTGGTAAGACTGTTCAAGTCCCTATTGTAGTCCAGGAGCCAAGGAGCGCGCACTGACGCGCGGGATCTTTGTTTGATGGCGGCCGGCTATCTCGGCGAACACAACACGCCTGCATCCCGCCACCATCCTGCCTTCATAATCACCTTGGCATACGTCATCGCTGACAGGCGACGATCAGTTTCTTGCCTGCGACTCAAAAATGGTCAGATTGCTCAATTCGATTCCCCCAGATAGGTCAAAGTAACCTACCCACAAAAATAAACACAGTGGCGTCTCCGACATTCCAAAGCTGTTGCACAGCCGGAGAGACATTGATTTCGACATTATATGAAACACAGGAGTCGGCGGGGCGCCATTTTTTCCCCCTCGTGTTTTGATTCCCGCTTCCAGGTTAGGATCTCGTAAACGGTGGGGCGCCGATTTTTTTTTCACGTGTTTTGATTCCCGCTCTCAGGTTAGGATCTCGTAAAAGGCACCCTCCGCCCAAGATTCCTCCCTTCACTTTTGGTGTTTTTCCACCGAAGCTTGCCCTGATGGCCCGCCTCTCGAATTTTTGTGGGACCTCAATTCCGAACCTCATGTTCTAAGGTGCGCCCACAGCACCCAGCGACAGTTCTCTGCATCCGCAAGTGGGACATGCGGCGCGGACTGATCGAAATACAGCAATAGGTGCCAATCGTGGTACAACATGTCTCCATTGACGCTAATTTAAGTGCCAAATTGACGCTCGTGGGACTACTTCAGGGTTACCCATTGCCCTCCGCATCTCTCCCCTTGACCACGACTTCCTCATGTCCGCCGATAATTTCGACCAACCTGTATGTACCCCGGAGCAGTTGACAACTGAAGGATTCTCTGGGTTCTACTGTTACACTCGGAAACAAAATGTTGGCCTTGTGGTGCGTGGCTTTGCAGCGACGAATGTAGGAGATGCAACACATTCATGATGATAGGTTGTCTCGCTTGCCGGGTTTCTCTCTCTCACAGCTGTTGTTACGATATTCGTTTTGATTCTGGTCTGCCGCTTTAGATGATGCCCACCGGGGTGCCTGACTGACTTGCAAATTCAGAGAAACGTAATTCGTGCGCGGAAAGTTACCACCTCCGACGAGCGTCGATTAGTCAAAAAACCGATGGATATGTTCATGGTGCGTGGTCGAACTGCCTCACGTATTTCGCAACTCACCCAGCTGCAGCTGTCGTTATTTACGGCCGACCTGTTCCAGTCATTGGGCGTGGTAATGGACGTGCGATGGATCAATAACGGAATTGTTCATGCAGGAAGCTTTTGTACCGCCCAAGGCAAGCCGGTTCCTCGATTTGCAAATGTGATAACCTTCCCAAGGTGTCCTGCAGAATATTGGCCAGGCGGGAATTGCCATGACCACTTTTGTACGCTTCAGCTTACAGTCGTAGTGTTGGATTTGACGCCAACCATATAGATAATTACCGTGAACACATTCGACAGCATATGGCGCCGTGGTGGGGTCACATTGAAATGGGCATCCATCCTCGTCGGCGTCGTCTGGACCTTCCTGGTTCTAACAGTGATCATTTCCACATCTGTACACAAGAACCCTTCGTTCTACGCACCAACACCGGTATGAACATTGCCCATGGTGCCCGATTCCGCTTTAACCTTTGTACAGTACTGGTGCTGGATCAACAGCAGCTATCCAAACTATCGAATTGCCCTCGAAAATTTATGGTTGTGGATTGGATTTGCGGTATCTGTCCTATACATCCCACTGTTCTTCTTGGACAGGGGCCACGTCACTCCGGGCGATCCGGAGTGGTGGAAATTCAAGCTGCATACCGGTGATGCGGCAAACGGCGAGCGGCGTTTCAAGATGATCATGTATGCCCTCAGTCGAATCGTCTCCTCGATCACTCACAGATCAGCATAGCTGCGCTTTGACGTATTGCTTGCCCGTTTTACCTACAGGTTTGGCGAGATGGTTCGTCGTCGCTCACGGAGACGTGAAGCCCTTTACCTCCGCAGAAGTCCAATTTATCATCAAGGGTCTCTTCAGCCTTAGCGGCGCATGCGATGTCATCGCATTCAAGTACGCAAGATCTGGTCTTCTGCTCTTCGACGCGCCTAAGTCGACACCATCGATAAAATCCGAACCGTCCCCTGATATTGAGCTGGATCAGATCAGCCGGCATACACAGGAGAGTGATATCACGAACGGGACCCCCACATCCAAATCCGTCAAATCTGTCAGAGATGGTCCCTTGAGGAGGCATCGGAAATTTAGTGCGATTTTTCCGCTCCTCGTCCTCGGCTATTGGCACTGACATGCTCGCAGTTTTTTGGTTGATTCTCAATGCCTTTGATGCCGTATGGATTGTCTATTGTTTGTGGACTATTCCTTTCGTTCAAATTCTCGTACCAATTCAACAACCTACGTTATTCTAGACTTACGGGCTGCTACCGATCCAAATCCCAGATCAGCGGTGAACCGAACTCATGCAGGGTGGCAGGCGTACTACCTGTTCATGTATCTCTTCGGCTTCTTCTTGGGATGCGCCAATATCGTCGTATGCGCGTGGTACGCTCAGTCCGCGAGGGATCCGACTAGAAAACGGGTCGGAAATGTCGCAACGCGTTCCAGGACAATTTACTATGCCTGGCACTGTGCCTGGATCCTCGTGTTTCTTCCCGTGGCGGTGATATTGGGCATTGGGCCGTTCTTCTCCCCACTCATCGGAATTAAAATTGGACGGGAGGTAAGTTGGTTCCAGTTGGTGCGTCTGGCTAGCATCCTGATTTCTTTCAGCAAGCGTGGCTCCATCGCTGTGATACATACTCGGTCGAAATCGTACTCACAGGCCTATCGTTCAACTCCCCGAGTACCGCGATACCAACTGCTACGTTTTCCGTCCGGCAGAACGGAATTTTGCAAAACCAATATCAGTACGGCTTGACCAACGACGCGGTCAATGTTTCAATTTGGCGCTTTGGGCCCTCTCCTGATCAGCCGCTCGCCGATGGCCAAATTATTACGTACAACCTCAACAATTCCTCCCTGGTGGCTACATGCGCAGGGAACACCAGCCAATGCACGCAAGGCTCCTTCGCCTCGGAAGACAACGGATTCCTCTCCTTCGATCTCACAAACTCTGTTAATCCGACAAACGTGAAGTTGCGGGCCGTTGACCCAAATTGGGCTTCTCCCAACAATGACGATGCGCCGAGCTTCATATTGAAGGAGGTACAACCGGACGGAAATTTGGGTGAGGTCGTGGTGCGCACCGCTGTGATTCACCATTGCACGTTGTTGAAGGTGTGCGCGAATGGCGCCACGGTGGAAATTCTCGCCCCAGTCGGCCTCACGTTGATGAAACAAAATGCATTCGGGAAAGTTTGTACAACGCCGAATAGTAATTAGCAGAGCAGATTCTGGCGAAGCAATGAGTGTGAAGTACCTTCCCGGCGAAAAGTGTTCATTATATCCCGATGGGGTAGCAATGTTATAACTTGTCGTCAATTCTCATTTGTCCCCCGAGGCCAGAGCTGGTGAGTTCGTGCCAATGTCGCAGCTGGATTCCCGGCTCCAGCGACGGCGAAAGAAGGGCGGATTCGGCGGAAACTACGCAGGAGAGGCTGAAAACCAGACAAAGACAGGGTGGGCGGCGACTCGGTCTCAATAAATTATTGCGCTGTGGAGGCGGATCGACGAAGAAGACGCGAGGGAATTGAGATGTAGCTCGAGACCGCGACGTAACTTATTATTCCTCGAACCAGGACATTGAAAACAATGAAATTAAATAGCGTATCCGCGCATTGAGCTCCTTGGTGGTATGGTGAGTCGTTTTCTAATTTTTCCATCGGTCTATAGTACACCGCTCAGCATTCGGATAGACAACCATACAACTCAGCAAGTGGTGCGTAAACAAAATTTATTATTTATGGACACGGGCATGGGCTCCGATATTGCGATGTTGAAGAAGTATCCGGATTCTGGGTCGTCATTTCAGGCCGCGACAGCCTCGCTATTTCCGTCTTGGGCGAGCTTGAACCATGGTACTTGACTTAGGATCTTGAGGAGGAGCGGCCTCGTGAGCACTTCCCTGGACTAGGTCGATGTGGTAGTTAGAGGCAAAGAAACGCGAAGGTTGATCCGTCTCTTTCGGCTGGTTCTATCACGTGTTTAATAAGGTATATATGTTGTCCCTCCCAAAATATTAGGTCGCTGGGACATGTTCTAGACATGCTAGACAGCATTTGGCACGAAAATAGCCCAAAAGCACAGATTACCTAATAAATAATATTTTCATAAATTCCTTTACATCAAGAATTGCGTATGAATTAGCCCGCCAAATCTACCTAAGTTTCATCCAAATCGGTGCAGAACTGATTGAGTTACTAACAATTCTTTGAAAACATCCCAAAACAAGAAATTTTCACTCGCGCCTTCGGTTCCGACATTAGCTGTAAAACGGAACAAGAAGCCACTCATCGGTATTAGCGATCGAAAACGGTCGTTTCAGTATCCCCAAGGCCATTTCCGGGAATCAATGACGTTTTCCTCCTGGTCTCGACCGTGGCGATGCGAAGATGAAGGCGATGTACTGGTAGTGAAGTCCTCGTAGTCCATGCCATCGAGAAGATCCTCATTGGGCGTAAGTGAAAATGATTGGTGGGAAGCCGCGGATTGTCGGTTTGTCTGCCTCATCGACTGCCGTTTATTTTGGAACCTTCTGGCCCTCGTCAATTTTGATGAAGGTCATGAAAATATAACGCCCACCAAATCTGTACACTCCTTGGCGACATGTCCAGAGCTTTCGCTAGGGCGAGCCGTTCCTCTGTCGAAGGGAATGCCGTTCGCGCATAGGTTTCATTGAGCACCCGTAGTTGGGCAGCGTCTGCTCGTTTACGTTTCTTTTTCGCCGCCGGCTCGTCGCTGCTGATGGGAGAGACCGGGGGAAGTGTCGGAGGGGATATATACGCACGCGCAGAGCTCCGGCCATACGGAGAGACGGCGCGAGGATCATTTGCCGTCAGCTGTGGGTTGAGGGCCGACACACAGCTCGGGTCGCTGACATATCCGTATGCATTGTCAGAGGGATAGGCTGTTGCGTGCGACGCCGGGTAGGACGCAGTGGGAGAGCGAATATGGCTGTTCCTAGTAGGAGCCCCATTGAAGGCGGGGGTCTGATAAGACGACCCCCATCTTTCGTCTCGTCCCAGGACTGGAGTGGTGCTCCGCGGCGGCAGTTTTCGAAGATCGGATTGGTGCCCTGGTAATACTGTATGTGGTCGCTGGTTATAGGCCGATTGGGTAGAGTGCCGAGTATCATCGTAGTATCCAAACTGTGGGGCAGCCATCGCTTAGAGCAGGCGGAGTTAGTGATCAAAGCGTTCGTACACATTCCGAACCCACGAGTATTTTTAGGTTGCCATTGATTATTGTAAGACTGGTTGTAGTCGAATCTCCCGGGCGAAGCCCGGGGTTGCGAATAATAAGGGGACACTGTACATCGTTTCTAGCAAGTTGAGTATTGCGGTTTAAAATACTAGGCAGAAAAACAGACCTGGGGAATGTGAGATTGGAAACGCTGGAGAAATAGGCGGTAGAATAATCCGCCTACCCTGTCCCGTCTGAAAAGAAAAACCGCTCTGGTCTGCAGTCGGAGTTCGTGCTCTATGAGTATTATAATACCGACCGTCCCGGTTCGACATCGTGAGCGAAGTAGATAGTAGCTAAAGGGAAGAAAGGAATAGGAATATCAGGTGGAGAAATGTGGGTTGTCGTATGGATTCAAATATTAAGAAACATGCGGAATTCGCATTTGACATAGTGACTCGGGAACTTGCGACGGAACGATGGTAAACCTGGAACAGGTGCCAGCAGGAAACGAGGAAGACACGCAGAGAGCCACGAGGTGGATGGCTGTTGAAGCAGGGCAAAGGGTCGACGAACGCGTAAAGACACAGGTCGGTGCGCAGCAGGGAACGAAAGAGGTATGAGGAGCGATTTCGCCGGGCCTCGAATAAAAAAGCTTCTTCGGGAGAAGCAGTGCCGGACAGGATTTCATTAGGCTTGTCATGAATAGCCTGATCGGTGGCCTCGTGCATGCCGAATGCATGAGATATTTTATCATCAAAGAAATCGGGAGACAGACGGGTCAGGGTTGAAAAGCTATGCAGGAAGGACACCCAACACGCCCCACCTCCGTAGCGATGAGAAAATGGCCCCGTATCTCCAAAAGGCCAGATTAATCTGTCATGGCTTTGAAGGTGAATTAAAACGTGCAACTCAATCTGGATGCGAGCCGTAAACCGGGAAAGCATAACTGCGCTCCGAAGAGAGAACTAGGAGTCGTACCCACCTTCGTCACTTCGTGACTTCGCTTAGAAATGTGAAAGCTCGTGAGTTCGATCGGAAACTGTGAAACTTCGTAAGATAGAGAGATTTGCAAGAAAGCTCGTCACTTCCATTGAATTCCGGTGAATTCTCGTCACTTCGGTGGTTGGATCATGTGCTTGAGTGGTGGAACAGAGGCGTGGGATCCTGTTCTTCCTTAACCACCATCCATGCACCACCGTCAGTCGCGTTCCCGCCTGGTATTCAGCAAGTGCACGTTCTCGAGCCATGAGCGGCGCTCGGGTCACTCAAACAGAACGTGGCAGTGGATTGAGATCGACTGGGAGAACCCGAGAATGGTATATCCCTCATTCGAGTCTGATGCTCCCCGTCGGAGTAAATTCAATGGCCAACAGCGGCGCCACCAAGGAAGTCAAGATCGAGCTGGGGAAGCGGTTTCATCGAAGTGCGCTCATATTTTCGTCTCCAACACTTGACAGATAATAACAAGTACCAGAGGTCTTTTTCAGACGTGCGCAGAACAAGTACTTACCTCGTTTTTTTTTGTGGCACTCATATCCTGTCGACATCGATGATCATGATCTTGATGCCTAGCGCGTCCCTCAATTGGAAACTTGCGCGATCTCGCGAGGAGGTCAGGGAGTGTGCTGTCGCCTTCAATAGATTGATATAAGTTCCAAAACTATCGCACGAGCTCTGACCAGAATAATTGCAAGTTCTCAGAGCGATATTCACTGTGTTCAGATCTCCTGTAGGCACACCCTTGCCTACGTTCGTCTACATGGGTCAAAATGCGTCGATTGCCGTAGGCAAGGGGACATCGGCACAGCCTTGCCTACGTTCGCCTACGTTCGTCTACGTCGGCCTACGTCACGTAGACATACTTCGCCTAAGTGTGTCCACAGCCGTAGACACATCTTGGTCCCCCCACTCATCATAACTCCAACTTTGATACACCACATGGGTCTACATCCCACTATGTTCGTCTACATTGGTCTACTGCGGTAGACCAATGTAGGCATACGTGGACCAATGTAGACTCATGTACACCAACAGTGTCTACATGCTGTAGGCATATGTAGGCAAACAACTTTGTCTACGTATTGTCTACACTGGTAGACACAGGGTGTGCCTACAGGGGGTCTGAACGCAGTGATTGGAGTTCATACATTTTCGAATACTTAGTACTTACAGCACATACACTGAAGTAACCGGCGTTGATATGTGAATCGTCCATTCAACTGGCTTTACTGGCGCAGTGGATAAAACCAAGGATAAGTCAACTTGTGCCAGATTCACTGTGTTCAGACCCCCCTGTAGGCACAGGTCTGCCAGATCCCAATAGGCAGATGCGTAGGCAGACCAATGTGCCGACCCCTGCTCATCCATCTGCCTATCCCTGCTGTGGTTGGTCTAGGTATTCCGACCAGAATAGGTGTCATGCTCAAGGCCTCTCGTCCACTGCTCGGTAAGAAGAGCAGGGATTGGGGAGTGAGGATATAGCCAAAAGGTTTTAGAATAAAAGACTAAAGAGCTACAGCGAATCTACTACTCTACTTATACTGTTTAACGAGTCGTGTGAACTACGAGATATAAATATGTACAATAACCCGAAAACGCGTGTGAAGGCTGCGCCTGTCAAACGTCTGTCATAATTAATTAACTTAACGTGGTTTCCCAATTGTTCCAATGCTGTGTCCGCATGTCTTCTTCGACTTCGCGTTTCCCTCGCGTTGATGACGCCACAACATTGTCATAGATATTTCTGTCTAACCGGCATTCTCCCAATCTTCCCAGATCAGTTCATCGATGTCGATGGGCGTTGGAACGATAAGATTAGGATCTAATCGTGACATTACCCCCCTCTAGGGTCGACGTCCCCGTTGACTGTGACGAATGTTCCGGTTTCCGGAATAAATAATTTCTTCGTCGAGTATTCTAAGGACTCCTCCTTTGTTTTATATCTTTTGATTAAATAATCCCAATGTCCCTTCGGCAGGACCGGCAAAGCCTGAATTACGATATTGTGCTCGACATTATATCTGTCTAAGAGCTTTCCCGCATTCATTAAGTGCCTTCGTGGTTCCCACGTCCGTTCGTTCAATGGGTAATTCTTCCACTTGACGAGGTATTGATAACCCCGTCCACGCTTCCTGTGCTTCAGGATCTCCTCCACCTCATACTCCTCGTTTCCAGAAACGATCTGCAGTGCCGGCCGCTCCTCTCTTCTCTCTGCCGGGGGTTCCACATACGGCGTTAAAAGTGCTTCGTTGAAGACCGGATGTGACAGATCCGTCTCCAGCAATCTCAACTTGTAGGCCGATGCCCTGATCTTCTCCAGGATTTCGTAAGGCCCCAGCCTTCGATCATCCAGCTTCTTTGTGGGACGGTCCGTGGCTACGTCTTTTCCCTTGAGCCAAACTTTATCGCCCACTTTGAACTCCGGCGCGTCTCGTCTACGTGCGTCATAGTATTTTTTCATTGTTTTCTGAGTTTTTTCTAGTGCAGCGGCCGCCTCTTCGCAGATCTTTTTCATTTTCTCGGCAAAGTCATTTGCGGCCTCATTGCGCGACTCGACTGCGTTTTCTATCCCCTTCCAGGGGTGGTATCCCGTGTTCACGAAGAACGGCGACATGCTCGTCGACGAGCTCGCCTTGTCGTTATGGG
Organism: Mycena leptocephala; assembly: GCA_029378395.1. NCBI lineage: Eukaryota > Fungi > Basidiomycota > Agaricomycetes > Agaricales > Mycenaceae > Mycena > Mycena leptocephala. The sequence continues at coordinate 79,687 of JARJLF010000284.1, forward strand.
CAAATTCGGCCAATGCCAACCATTCCGCCCAATCTGACTGCCGATAATTTACATAAATTCGGAGATATTTTTCAATCTCCTGGTTCATTCATTCGGTCTGGCCGTCCATGATGGGATGGAAAGCCGTGCTCGGATTCATTTCTGTGCCGAGCAGTCGGTTCAGCTCCCGCATGAACCCCGAAACGTATCTCGGATCCCGATCCAAGATCATCTTTCTGGGGACTCCGTGATATCGAATCACTCGATCTCGGGTCAACCGGGCCACACCCTCGCTCGTAATCTCCATGTTTGTTGGTTCTGCATGGATCATTTTTGAGAACGTGTCCGCCCAGACTTGGATAGCGTTAAAGCCATTGCTAACCGGCAACGGCCCGATCAAATCCATAGATACATTCTGCCAAGGTCCTTCGGCGATCTTGTGCGGGTTAAGCTTTCCTTGCTTGTACCTGTGCACTCGCGTCCTCTGGCAGGCCTCACACTCCTTTATATATTTCGCGACTTGGTTTCCCAATCGCGGCCACCAATAATTACGTTCAATCATCTCCTGCGTGCGGTTCTCTCCAGGATGGCCGAGCAGGGGCACGTCGTGATGCAATCCAATAATTTTATCACGAAGTTCCTCATTGCGAGGAACATAGATTAATCCGTTGTAAAATATAATATCGTCTTTCTTTTCCCAGGCTGGTAGCTTTTCCTCGAGCGCCAGCTTAACGCTCTTATCGACCTTCTTCTCCTTCTTGATCTCATCAAGTACTTCATCTTCTGGTCCTGTGAGCACTACGTCCTGTGCTCGGAAATACTCGGGCTTCAGAAGTACGACATCTTTATCGTCGTCCTTTCCTTGATTGTGATCTGATCTCCGAGATAAAAGATCGGCCTTTTGATTTAACGCTCCGGGTCGATGTTTGTGAGCTTCCGATAATCCTGCACTGGTCGCAGACTGCCATCTTTCTTCTTGATAAAGAAGAATGCCGATGCCATCGGGGACTTCGACGGGCGGATCCTCCCACTCTTCAAGTTCTCCTCTAAGAACTCGTTCAGCTTCCCCTGCTCCGTCACCGATAACGGATAGATCTTGCAATCTACAGCCTTTGATCCTGGCTTGAGCTCGATTGCATGATCCCACGAGCGTTTTTCTGGTAACGAGTCGAAAGATTCTTTAGTGAATACTTTCACGAACTCGTGATACTGCTCCGGGATTTTCTCTTCCGTCATCTTGTCCTTCCCACGGTTGGCTTCTTCTGCCAACTTCTGCGCCGATGTCTCTTTTAGGCGCAGATCGATCGCTTCTGCAAAGTCCACCAATAAGATGGACTCGCCTTCCTTGATCGCCTCTTCCTTCCGCACTCCAGTCTGGAATTCCGTGCCCTTCATGTTGCACTCGGGCGGGCAGCGACTGAAAGTTATTTTCTGGTCCCTCCAGTCGATCTCGGGGTTGTGTTCGTACAGCCAGTCGTACCCAATGAACACACGGGCCTTTCTGAACCCGGTGACCAGGAAGCGTTGCCGCTCCAAGTGGGATCCGATGGTCATGATCATCTCAACGTAATGAGTGATCTTCCCCCGAATGTTCTCCGTTCCGTCTGCGTTGCGGGCGACGATGTGCACGTCAAGCTCTTGGAGCTCAAAGCCTTCAGCCCCGGCATAATCTCGATTGATGCACGTGGTGGTGCATCCGTTATCGAAAAGAGCTTTGACTGTGCGCGTCTTCCCATTGTTCAATGCAGTTAACGTAACGGGAACAAGCATTTCATGATGCTTTCTCTGCCGTTGGTATTCCCTAAGCTCCTTTGCGAGCTTATCCTCTGATACACCCATCGCTCGTCGGGCCAACCATTTTGCGGCTTCCATTTTCTTTAAGCCGAACGGTACCCAAGTTGCCTTCCATTTAGGCGCTTCCTCCTTTTTCAAGGATTGAGCCTTCGCGGCATTGCCGCCCTCACTATTTTTCTCACTGGTTTGGGTTCCAGGGGCCTTTTTGTACGCGCTCCACCTCTTCTCTGCCTCATCCTTCGATTTGTTTTTTAAGTTATTTTTCCGATTCTGATTCTCCAAGATACGTATTTTTTTGTTATTTTCTACACTAGCTACTAAGAAATCGTGTATACTCTTTCGTAAACTAGCATTTTCTTCCGTGTATATATCATCTACTACTTTGTCTGTAGTATCTACCTTAAGTCTGTATAGCGTCCGTACTTTGTATCCGGGGGCGCCGCTTTGGCCGTAAGCGGGGGCCCCTTTAAAAACCCTTCTCTCACAGTATGGCTGCGAGAGCCTGCAGGTCCTCCTGCGTATAGTCCTCGGTCTTGATCAACCGGATATTAAATCTTTTCTTTGGAGGCTCCGGGCACTCCCTCTTCATGTGGCCCTCCTTGCCACAGTTGTAACATGTAAAGGGCCGGACGTTCTGCTGTGCCCTGTCCACATCCATTGGGGCCTCCTCGCCCCGTGATAGCTTGGTAGCTACCCCTGGTCCCACCTTCTTATTTTGTGTCGCGGGCGGTGCGACAGGGGGCTTGGCAGGGATCCAAAACATCCTGCCCTGCTCCCGTTGAATCTGAAGGAGCTTCCCGCGCTCCATGATGCTGCTGATCGTCAGCAGCCGCTTCTTCAAATTCCGGTATTCCCCCGGAATTTCAATCCCTCCAGCATACAGCTGGCGTCTGACCCCATCCGCAATGAGGGCCTCCAGAGTTTGACACAAGAACGTGTCATGCTCTACTTTGCCGGGTTGATATCCAGCCTCTTCGGCATTCAACTCGAATGCCTGAAGAAAATCGGCCAAGGGCGTCTTCCCCTGCTGAGTCCTGAGAAGGCGTAAGAACACCGTCTCCTTGACGTTCTGATCTTGGAACGTCTTCTCGAGTTCTTGGATGAAGTCGAGAAATGGGGGGGGGGGGGGGGGGGGGATTTATTATACTCGCGTGGTCCACAGGCTGAACAACGAGTTTACGGAAGACATACAAGTAGTACTGTAGCGGGTGGTTATCCTCACAGAATTCTACAAGATGCCGACCGAGCACAACATCATTCCAGGGGTTCGATCGCACAAGACGCTGGCAAACTGCAGACTGGCCGGCCGTTTGAATGGCGGGACCTCTGGTTAAAACCCTGTGGGACCTGACCACGAGCGGAGTGCGCAAGTGTACGAAAGGGGTTCCCCCCTCTCAGGTATAAATCCCCAGTGTCCACCAGTCCACTGAAGGCTGTCGTATGTCTTCCCTTTGCAGATGCATGCAAACCACCTGTCTCCGAAGAAACAGACCCACGGATTTTTGGGCGAGTTGTCCATCAACTGACGACCCGGAACATAAACACAACAAAAACAGCTGCCTTCAGCCGGTGGAAATCCTTCGAGTCTCGATGATGGCCATGATGGAGTCCAAGGTGGCCAATCACTCCGGTGGTATCCATGGGCCAATCGCTCCGTCAGGCAAGTCCATCCAGGTTCCATGATGGCCAACCGCTCCATTGGAATCCGCGAGTCCAAGCGTTCAAATTTTATTATTATTCAACTTCAAAAACAACAGCAAAAAAGCAGCTGGCTCCAGCGGACTCCAGGGTCGAAATCCTCCCAAAGATGGCCATGATGGAAAAAATGTCTCTCCTCGGTTGAGAGACCCGTAGCTCATGTGGCTACGTTTCCAATTCCTTGCCCAATTGGAGGCAGGGCAATTGGAACCATCCTCCGACCTCAATAATGAGAGGACGAAGTATATCCTTCTCTGGTCGGTGTCCAGCTCCGACTCGTATGCCCCCAAATACATGGTGAGGGTATCCGCAAATGTTTCCCACTTGGCCTTGTCATGGCCGTCGAAGCAGGGGGGCATCCGAGCGAGGACAATTCTCGAGGTGGTTGGCCTCAGGGGAAGAGCCTGGAATATTCCAGCCAGAGCTCGTGGTGACATAGGGGTGCGGGGTTGTTGCATATTCACTGCCTCTGGTGCTGGGGCAGTTTGCGGGGGTGGACCGACATGGTATGCGGTATGAGTCACAGGTGAAGGTTGTCGTGGAAGGGATCGTGGCGATCCTTGCATGGGTGAGGATTGGAAATTAAGGGGAGAGGCGCCGCGTTGGGACATGATGGGTGAAGAGGCGGGCGGCTGTGTAGGGTTACGTGGTCGGGGATATCGAAGCTGTCCACTAATAGGCGGACGCGGTGGGGAAATAGCGTGGGAGGGGGCAGATAAAAAATGCTCCGACTCGTCCTCCGAGTTGGAGAAGTCGTGGAGATCGAAGGGGTTCGGGGCCCGGTAAGTCACGGTGGGCCGGTAATCGGGTTTCCGCACGAAGCGGGGTGGTGAAGTCAAGGCGTGGCTTTTGCTGACAGAACTATCCGGGGTCTTTTACGACACCCCCCGCGATAGCGAGATAGCCCTCTCCGAAGATCTGGCTAGTGCTCCTTGCGACTGCTATGTGGCTTGGGATGAACTCAACGTTTCCCGTGACCTAGCGTCTGGTCTGTGCGAACGGCCCACTCAAGATTGTCGCTGCAATTATTTATACTCGTTGTGGACGAGGTAGAGGATCGATGGGTGGGGAATAAGGAAATGGGTCTGCAAGTACGAGAGTCCAAGTAGAGAGGTATGAAGACACGCAAGTAGTGCGCGAAGTGGAAGGGGAGGGGAGAAAAGGAAAGGAGGTCGAGGTAGGATGGCGGTACGAGGGTATGAAGGGTAGTCTTTTATTATGTCACGCTCAAGGCCTCTCGTCCACTGCTCGGTAAGAAGAGCAGGGATTGGGGAGTGAGGATATAGCCAAAAGGTTTTAGAATAAAAGACTAAAGAGCTACAGCGAATATACTACTCTACTTATACTGTTTAACGAGTCGTGTGAACTATGAGATATAAATATGTACAATAACCAGAAAACGCGTGTGAAGGCTGCGCCTGTCAAACGTCTGTCATAATTACAGCTAATGTCGGAACCGAAGGCGCGGCGAAAAAATTTCTGTTTTGGGACATTTCCGAAGAATTCCCCATAACTCGATGAGTTCTCAACGGATTGACACGAAACCTAGCTAGTTTCTCCAGGCTAATTCATCCGCAATTAGTGATGTAAAGGAAATTGCTAAAATGTATTTTATCTTTCCATTTGGCACCTGAGGCATTGTTTCTGTTGAACACCTCCTAGGAAGGTGGGCACTTGTTCAAACACACTGAATTTTTGGGATGGAAGATTTACATGCATTATAAAGAGGGTGATGTTGCCAGAATTATGATTTTCTTCTCCATTGAGTCACTATTGATTGAGTTCGAAATTTTTGATCGAAAGATTACTTCCGAGTCAATAGTGACTCAATAGAGAAGAGAATCATAATTCTGGCAACATCACCCTCTTTATAATGCATGTAACTCTTCCATCCCAAAAATTCAGTGTGTTTGAACAAGTGCCCACCTTCCTAGGAGGTGTTCAACAGAAACAATGCCTCAGGTGCCAAATGGAAAGATAAAATACATTTTCGCAATTTCCTTTACATCACGAATTGCGGATGAATTAGCCTGGAGAAACTAGCTAGGTTTCGTGTCAATCCGTTGAGAACTCATCGAGTTATGGGGAATTCTTCGGAAATGTCCCAAAACAGAAATTTTTTCACCGCGCCTTCGGTTCCGACATTAGCTGTAATTAACTTAACGTGGTTTCCCAATTGTTCCAATGCTGTGTCCGCATGTCTTCTTCGACTTCGCGTTTCCCTCGCGTTGATGATGTCACAACATTGTCATAGATATTTCTGTCTAACCGGCATTCTCCCAATCTTCCCAGATCGGTTCATCAATGTCGATGGGTGTTGGAACGATAAGATTAGGATCTAATCGTGACAATAGGCACACATAGACTGATGTAGGCCGATGAGCCTAGCTATGCCTAGTTGGCCAAATTCAAAATCTGACATGGTTTGTACACATCCAGCCATTCCAACTGACACCAACCTAGACCCAGGTTGGCCAAGATTAGCCAAGATAGGCACACCACCGTTGGCGAAGATCTGCCAAGGTGGGCAGACTTTGCCTTGGTAGAGATGCTAGACCAACATCAGCCAATGCTGATTAACGTAGACCAACGTCGGCTTGAGTGGGCAACCCATAGGCAGAGATCGGTGAGAGTGGGCACATCTGTGCCTATGGGGGGGTCTGAATGCAGTGATTTGGTGGATGTAACATGCTCATAACGCACTGAAGTAATGGACCGATCAATGCGGTCTCCGTTATGAGCTGGGAGTTGTCTTCAGCCAAATCATTCCCATAGCTTAGAGCGAACGACGTTGAAAAGCCGCATTCGTATCGGACAAAGCAGCGGCTGAAGACGACATGCGTGGGTGGGGGGCCTTGGCTTCAGCTGGGCTAGCGAAGAGACACCGATATCCTGCTTTTATCTTCGCGTCGGGTGGAGATCAAAGAAGATAGATATACCACCATACTAGCATCCCATGCCACATCTGTTGAAATTTCTCCCGGTGGGTATTTGAATATTTCGCAGAAAGTATTTCTTAGCTTCAACAGGAATTGTGTGGGTGCTCTCAGAGTTTGCCTGGGCTGAGCAGTTTGAATGCAGAATGCACGGTAGTTAGGAGAGGGAGAGGGGCAGGATGTATTACCGCAGCGGTCCCCTTGAGGAACAAGCGGGTACTGTACCCACATACATTTGGAAGATGATTATTGTGATCAGATCTGAAGCATTTATCAAATCCTTGCGGGAAACTGCGCGTCAACCTCTGCTTCCCATTAGACGCGGGTCCAGCTGAATTGATTAGGTTCAACTTCCATTATACCAATCGGATCCAAGACTCTAGCAATCCGAGGCGATATTCGTGGGTCGTGACTGGAGCTGCCCGGAGTGTATCATCACCTGTTCTGGTCTTCGCGACGGCTAGATATCAAAGGTGTGGTGTAGCAACATCTCACGCTGAATTGAGTAGGTTCAACTTCCATTATACCAATCGGATCAAGACTCTAGTATTGGTGGTGCAATCCGGCATCTAGTAGAAGTTGCTGGAAAGCTTACTGATGCTGACTGATAGATTAAGTGATCCCGAGAGATATTTGTGATCCGGCCGAATGGCCGAGGCATGGCCGATGAATATTCTAGATAGTTGAGATATAGTATAAATACTTAGGATGAGGAACAGATCCTCATCAGCTTGTAAAACCTGGTCTAAAAACCACTTGTGCAATCTTACCTGGAAATAACAACATCTAGCGATCCGAGGCGATGTTCGTGGGTCGTGACTGGAGCCGCCCGGAGTGTATCATGACCTATTCTTGTCTTCGCGACGGCTAGATATCAAAGAAGGTGTGGTGTAGTAACATCTCACGCTGACACTGCTCCCGTTGTATTGAGCTTCTCCGTCCTCGAGAGAGTTTTACTCTAGAAATTAGGGGATGCCCTCAAGGTTAGAGTTGGACTTAGCAGTTGAGACAAAGAATGCCCTGCAGTTGACCAGACAAGATATGCCTTTTCGGTACTGAGCAAAAAAATCCCGGCGATTAACCGGAGTGTATCATGAACTGTTCTTGTCTTCGCGGCGGCTATATATCAAAGAAGGTGTGGCGTTGTAACATCTCACGCCGACACTGCTCCCGTTGTATTGAGCTTCTCGGTCCTCGAGAGAGTTTTACTCTAGAAATCGGGGTACCGAGCAAAAAAACCCGGCGATTATGGAGGCAAAATTGGACGCACGGGAATGGCCACGGAAGATGCTCTTCGAGTACCTATGCATGCACTCGTCCAACCCAAAATGACGTGCTGGTTCATTTTCCATTATCACGCAATCCGAGCCTGGGGGAGGTATCGAGAGGTACTAGTAGCAGGACAGCGCAGGAGATCGCCATGTCCTATTTGTGTCTTCGTGTCGGGTAGATATCAAAGAAGAATGTAGCACCCTGGCCAGCATCTGTTGAAACTGCTCCCGTTGCAAATTGAGGTTCGGGGAAGTTGTGGTGTGGGACCGAATCCAGACTCCAAAGAATGTTCATGTTTGAGGTTTAACATTTGGGAACCATCATTGTATGTTCTGTACATCCGAAAATGTGATCGTCCACGGTGCACTTGGATACAATGCGACATACGGCAATTCCGGAGTACATTACTGGAATATTAATTTGGTATTTATTATTTGCTGGAATAAAGCCAAATTTGTAGAAGTCCCACCGAACCAAACATTGTTAGCAACTTGTGATAATAGAGCGTATTTGCAGCGCCTTTCAGATTTCTGCCATCACTCATCATTTTTAAGCGAACGACGGTGACCGATGATGAAATAAAATGAGCTCAACTTAAGTTTGGGCGGTCGAGACCACCTCAGACACTTAAGTTCCGCTGTCCTGCCTGTAGGGGTGGTCGATGCCCTCCCCTCCACCGTTGTGGAACTTAAGTTCCACGTGCAACTTGAGTTCCTACGCAACTTAAGTTCTACTTATCACTTGAGTTCTTTTGTCGTAATCAGAATCACATTCATTCGAAATTTATTCCATGGGCTGGAGTACAATTCTGAAGTCCCGTAAATTGAGGAACCATAAATTTATGATACGAGGAGTTCCAAGTCAATCCAAGCAGTGAGGTTCCTTGCACGGCGGATGACTTGGACTCACCCGCGGTGTGCAGTGCCAATGTGCGTTCGTCAGCACGGCGCACACATCGTACATGCACGACTCACCGGGTCGTTCCTGTCTCGCACCCCCGTCCTCGCGTGTACTCGGCGCGGCACGGCTCGGCTCGGGACGGCGCAGCAAGGAGAGGGCAGCGAGGAGGAACAGGAGGGAGGGGGAGGGAGGGAGAAGAAAGGCAAGGGACAAGGAGGAAGGAAAGGAAAGGAGAGGAAAGAGCATGTAACACACCTTGGCTCATCCTTCTTTTCATGCATTCTGTTCTTTTGATTTGGTTTTGTCTCGATAGGGCTGCGCATGGGTCGCGCGGGGAACGTGGGCTGCGCTGGTGTCGTGCGCAGATCAGCGAGCAGATGAATGATGAGCCCTAGCTGTGTACGTACCTCCGTCAGCACACAGTTCTTGCCACTGAGCACGATCCCACGGCGGGTGGCGTCGGCGTTGCAATGGATACCATGTCGCAAGTCAGCAAACCCCGGGAAGAAGGCGCGCGATAGTTGGAGTACCCAGATTCACTCGTGAGGACACAGCTGGGCGAGCCATGCGCTGGCGGACGGCTTTGGAGAACTGGATGGGAGCATGGGTGAGCGCTGAGCGAGCGATGTAGAAACAGGATCGCGGCCGAGTGGATAGGGAAAGGACTGATGATGATCAATGAGGCCAGAGTGAGACAGCGAAACCAATTCAAAGCTGGGCATTGACGTGACGAGAAAGTCCAAATGCATTTAACCGAGGATGCTTCGCGTCGAGCAATAGGGCTCTGTTTATAAAGCCGGTTTGTAAACATTGTTTCAAACAGGTGTCTATAACCCGGTTTTTAAATGCCTGGGCCAAGCCACCCTGTTTTTAATTCAGGTGGCAGTGCTCGGCAAGACCAATTTCGCTGAAGAATTGCAATATTTTCGGTGCGATGTAGTCTCTCATAGACAGACGCTACAACACATTTAGTGCTCGTACCTCGCATGTTGTAGTCTGTTGATAAGCTCGATCAAACGATCAGTGGCCTGCTTATTACAAATCACAAAAACAATTCGGATGCTGGTATGGATTCCAGAACAAGTTTTTCACAAATGTGAAGGCACATTAGTATTTACTAGCATAAATTCTGACATAATCTGCTCTTTCTATTCCGCGAGAATGGAAGTTGAGAAGAAAACTTTGAACAGATAGGTGGGATTAGACATGGATTTAAATACCCTCCCTCTCCCAAAGTTATGTGGGGGGTTTTGGAAGTGCTAAATAGACCCGGCAAGATTTCAAACTCCAATGATTTGTAATAACACGGCCACCTATACACAGTGGCGCGGTTAACTACAGACTAGGTGCGATGTAGGTTGGTTTCTTGGATAAAGTCAATGGAATTTGACAGATTAGACCCAAAAACTTCCGAAAACTCAGTACACATCACCAAAATTGTGCTTGTATTCCCTGCACCTGGTTCCGAGGTTTAAAAATCGACTTTGCCGAAGCAAAGGAGCTCCATTTTGGACATCAAGAACCCAGAGATACTAAAGCACTTGAGAAGGAGCACAAAAACCTCGATTTTGACCCGTTTCCAGCGTATTTGGGTCGCCGTTTATAAACCCGTTTATAAACACCCTCACTGCATTCCGAGCCTGCGTCGGCAGGCTCTGTTGACGTGGGTTGACGTCAGTCGACCTCGGCCGACCCTAGTCGGCAGGGTCTGCCGACGCTCCGTCGGCAAATCTGTGCCGACCTGCGCCGACGGTCTGTCGACCCGGCGTCGACTGAGGTCTGCCTACCTCGGTTTCTGAGTTCGACCCACCTCCTCCGCATACTTACCCGCTATCCTCTTCCAGTTCCATGGCCCCCCTTGTTGTCGCTAGCGAGCCTGTAGCCCGTAGCAACTGAATGGCGATTTTACTTGTTCCTGGTGACTTCTCCCGTCGACCCTGAGCCCTCCATTCCAAAGCGCCGATTCTGTGGCCCTCTTGCAGTTTCTCTCACATTCCCCTGCTCTCTCCATGTATTAACACTTCTCAATAATTTATCAGAATGTTCAATGGGCAGTCGACAACTAACTCCACTTCTACCAGGTGCCACGCAGTGGCACGGATCCGAACCCAGAATCCCAGATGGTGAAAGATGAATCGCGGTTTGCCAGTGACACCAGTCAGAAGTTCCTCCCGCATTATTTCAGCCATGGAATTTGCGTTGGGAAGATGGGAGCAAATCCAAGACGAAAAATTATTGTAAGGGCGGATTCTAAGCGGATTCACACGTTTTGACAACTGGCCAAATAGTATCAAATATTCTCTCGCTCAATTCCGTACCAAAACAACATTGAAACAAAGAAACAATACACCCTGATGTACGGTTGAAGGGAGCTGGACCATCGACAGACCTCAGCCTGGGTCGGCCTACTCGGTTTGCCTCCAGATCGGTCGACCTCTGCCGACGGGGGGTCGGCAAATCCTGTGCCGACGAACCCACGGAATGCAGTGCCTGTTCATAAACCAAGATTTAAAAACTGTTTATAAGTGCCCGCGGAATTATAAACAGAGCCCTAAATTATCCGACATCCCTCATCAAACAGACGAGTAACATCTCGCAACAAAAATAAAACAGACAAATAGATGGGACACGAGGAATCGAACCCCGATCTGTCATTAGTCCCTGACCGTGGGCCGATCGCGGAGGCCGCGGATCGTTTTAAGCACATCGTTTTAAGTTGCGACTGTCATGCCAATAACCGTAATTCAGGCTGGCACTGCTCCACTCCCGACGGGCTTACACTCTTTACGCAAGCCAGTGAGAACAGGCCGCTTTTACCATTTTCTTTCGCCTGCCGCTCATCCACTCAATAGACTGGCACCGCTCCTCCGTATGGCCCTCCGACATGCTTAAAGGCAACCTCGGGTGACTCCCAGCATCGCCGAGCCGTTCAAAAAAATGGTCTAGGACCTCCAGAACACAGACGCGCTGGGACACTGGATCACGAGGGTTTTCACGGTCAGTAACAACAGACTCGGCTCCTATTGTAGGGCCTGTCTAGCCGATGTATTGAAGGACAACGCATGGAGGTGATACCTCGAGGAGGGGCTCAAAAGTGCGGGGTCTCCGCCAATTTATCACTCGCCACGAACTGACGCGCTCGAAACTTTGTAGCGGGGTGGAAGAAACCAAGGAACTGCCGGTATGTGAGACGGGAGACCAAACGATTTGATACTGACGGGCGTCACAGGTACGGCTACCACTGCACGACCATGGTGGAAAACACGGGCCATGCGGGGGTATGAATGTGATTTTCTATCCCATTTCTTAGATTCGCCTACTAACTCTATTCACCTTCTAGCATCTGTGCGTGCCGACCGACCGTGAAGAATTCTGAGTGCAATTCAAAGTGTCCAAAATAACAATTATGTTCAACAACTATTCGGTTACATCCTTCGTATGTGTTTATTTCAATTTCTCGATCCGGGCGTTACGGACGGTGGGCAGACAACCAACTCGTTCATTATTTTGGCTTAACCATACAATCTTCTATCTGGGTGTGTTTGCCGCGCGCTTGAGAGTTGGCTACATGCATTACACGTGGCCCTAATTTAGAACGAATCGCAGCACTACATTACCCGGGATATTATCTTTTGGTAAACATCCGTTTATCGGCCACATGCTGCGTCCCCGCTAGACATACGCCGGCGGGGGCTCATTCGAGATTCCCACCCCATACGCTGAGTGTGCATTCGCCTCCAGCGCTTGCATCCGCGTCACCAGCATGTTGATCTGTTCCCTCGAAGCCTCCAACTCAGCCCGCACGTCGGGCGAGGCCCTTGTCGAGCTGCTTCGTATCGACATCAGGCGCAACACTCGGCGTGTCCCCGAGCCCGCTGTTTCCCTCGTCGTCGATCTCTCCAGATCCTGGATATCGGCCATCTTCTCATGTACCATCCGCAGTTCCGTCTCCAAGTCTTGTCGTGTTATTGTGCTTGCGCTAGTGCGGCGCACATTGGAATCGCCGGATGGGGCGGTCTCGTCGGTGTGACCGTCCATCTGCTCCATCTGCGTAAGGAGCGTAAATGAGGAAACGGTATTGGCGTCGTGCTCGACTGCTGTCTCATGTTTTGCAGCGCGGCGGCGATGTTTGGCGCAAAGGATCAGTGCGATGGTTAAGCCGACGACGACGCTGGCCACCGCAACGCAGATAGCGGCGATTATCCGTGGAGTTATTCGCTTCCGGTGCTTCCTATGTGACCAAAATTACGATGAGCAAGTAATGCAATGCACCAACATACTCACGTTGCTGCGACAACTGGAGCTTGAGGACTGTGTTACACGAGTGTAGAAGTAGGGCATTACTCTCTGAGAGAATACTGACGTACATTTGTGAAGAAGCTTCCTCTGTCGTAGTCGCAGAAGACAATGCAAAATGAGTTGATTGCGCGCTCGCAGAATTACTCCTTGTAATTATAGTGGTGGCCCCTGCACTCGGGGTACTTTTATTGGGTAGAGAGAAATTCGGGGTATTTGTTGTGGTAGGAAGGATCGACACAAGATCCTGTGCGGCGCTGGGTGGACATAATGTTGCCAAGCCTGAGATTAACGAGCCGTCCTCGAAAGCATATCAGCTGCGCTCGCCACATTTCAACATCATGACGCACCGACAGATCATACACACATGTGCCGCCGTCGGGGTATAAACAGGCGAGGAATCCGCTTTTGCTAACTGCCTCATCGAGGGTGGTTCCATCCTGGTTGACGGGTGGACACACGGAACCAATGCCAGTGCCACCGCTACCGTTATTATCACCAGCGTTGACTTGAGCCGACACCGGCCAGACGCTCCAGGCGACGATAAGCAGAAAATGAGCCGTCGAGATTCGCATGGTACACCCTCAGTAAGGTCAGCGCTGTAAGCGCGACGAAGGAACGAGCGGAATGTCTTGTGCACAAACGACAGGAAATGTGGATCGACTCCGGTCCTACCTGAGACCCGGAAGATATGTGGACTCGAGGAGAGGGATAGCGCCATCGCTCTGCTGCATATGTGGGTAACTAAGACAGCTTGAATATTTTGGGCTTGACAGACGGCTTCCCGATCATGATGTGCGGGATTTTATCGCAGCCGGGGAGCATTTATTTGCTCGGGATCAGAAAGACGTCCAGCGTCCGCCAGCGATATTAGCTTCATAGAACAGACACGGCTTTCATGTGAGAAATCAGGGGCACTGTATATAATGTCGGCCCCCAAGAGCGTATTCTGCAGGTCATTTAATCTCCACAGATTCAACATTTTCTATGTCCGTGTGTTTATCTTCGCTAGACACCATAGCAATGAGATGGTCACCCACGAACAGATTCCAAAATTCTCGCCTTGCTCGCTACCAACCGGGTAACCTGCCACGGAGCTTACACTGCCGTGTTAGGAACATCTGCTGACAGTTAATCAGTATCGTACCATGGTGCTGTGTCTGAGGGAAACTTGGTTGGCCGGGACCGATTTAAATGACATCTCTCGTTGGTTTGAAAAAGAATGGACGGGACAGTTTGAATCTTCTTTGGTCTACATCTACGAGGTTGTATTCTGTGGCCGGATACTGCGAATCAACGTGCGGTGTGGAATTTTGAATTGGCGGCTGCGTCGAGAGCAGATACAATGTCATTTAAAACGACTGTCTCTCCGGTGTTACAAACTAAAGCAACAAACAACAAATTTAAAGGAGGAAAAAGTAAGTTGCCGGGGTATCCATGTCTCCGATGGGAGTCGAACTCACGTTTCTCCCAGAAATTTGTCCCGTCATCCCAGCAATCAGGGAGTGATCTAGCATTGATCTGCGGATCCTGTGGGCGTCGATCGCCAACCAGTCCAAATATTACCAACGAATGCCGCGGAGAGGCCGGTCGAAGGATGCGACAAATTTAATATTTATATTTATGTTGACCAACTCCCGTATGTCCGAGACCGATATCCCCGCGTCGCCCGCGAATAATTAAAGACTGCTCAATGCATGCATCACACGTAAATCTACTTCCCCCCTCTAATAAAAATATAAACTAATGTACAATTACGCCTTCGGTGGGAATCGAACCCACGTATCTTCGGAATAGATGTACGATTAATCGCAACAACGACCAGAAGTGATCTGCCTTGATCCACGAAGGCTGGAAGGCTTCTTGGATGGTCAATGTGAGAGCCGGGTGGATTTATTTAGCCAGAATGTGCTCATATGGACCCAATATAATACCTGTTACCCACACTCACACTCATATTGTCGGAGGATAGAAACCCAGATATCCATATACGCATAAATTCACACTTTGCATTTTACCCGAACTCAATGCCGCGTACAAACGTCGCCTTCCGCTGGTTTCACGCCGCGACGCTCCTTTTTAGCTTGAAATGAGGAACGCGACGTCTGATGCGAATTTTCGAATAAGTGGGAGAGGAATACGAGT
The DNA here is from genome assembly GCA_029378395.1 of Mycena leptocephala. Taxonomy (NCBI): domain Eukaryota; kingdom Fungi; phylum Basidiomycota; class Agaricomycetes; order Agaricales; family Mycenaceae; genus Mycena; species Mycena leptocephala. Next base: position 94,707 of record JARJLF010000284.1, read on the forward strand.
CCACATGCATAAAATCGAATTCTTTACCTGGTATCGCAACCCAAGCTGCTCCTTGCTCAGCTCCATGCTCCCGCCGACGCACTTCGTAACGCTGCTGAACCCTTCCTCGTTCAGCTCGCAGGTGAACTCGAGGCCAATCACGCCGAGCCGCGATTTGCACGCCGCGTGGATGCGCAAACACGCCGTCAGCTCGCTGATGATCGTCCCAAAGTGGCGCGTCTTCAGCCCCGAGGCGCTCGTTTGCATGCTAAAAAAATATCCGTCCGTCAACCATGACTATGTACGAAGGCCCGATGACCCGATGCGCATATGTACTCACTTCCCGTGCATGGGATCGCAGATCCAGACGACGCCGTGCCCGGATTTTTGGACGGCCGAGATGTGCCCCGCGAGATGAGTATCGATCTGGGCGAAGCAGCATCAGCATTAGTGTCCGCGCGTGGCATAGATAGAGATAGGCATAGCATTATAGTTCGCCCGTGCACCTACCTTGCCGGCACCGTATCGCGTTATCAATGTTACCCTTCCGGCTTCCTTTAGGGGGTTCACGACTGCAGTGGGGAAACGAGTATCAGCAAGCAGAAATAAAAGCCACGGACGCGAGGGGGAGTGCGGAGGGAGGAGGGGAGGGAGGAGAGGGAAGAACGCACTGTCGAGCAGACGCACGAGCTCGTCGGCGGCCATGCTGGGGCCGACCTTGACGCCAATCGGGTTGCGGATCCCGCGAAAGTACTCGACGTGCGCGCCCGTCAGCTGGCGCGTGCGGTCGCCGATCCAGAGGAAGTGCGCGGAGGTGTTATAGTCTTGTAGAAGGTCTTGGGCTTCGTCTTGTCGGTCGGTGCGGCCCCTGCGCCTGGCGCATTGGACTTGGAGCGTGCCGCGGCTGGAAGCGGGAGCGTGCGCGTCAAAGCATGTTCATACTCAAGCATCAAGCCCTCGTGGCTGGTAGGGTATGCGATTGCGGTCAGTGAAACGCGGAAGCACGATGCATGCAGCTGGATGGGAGCGAGGCGCTTGCCTACCTGGTAGAAGTCGACTTCGCCGACGGTGCCGCGGCCGCCGCTCTGCTCGAACGAAGGCCGGGACTCGACGCCGATCGTAGTCGTACGGCTCAAGGACGGGCGTCTAAAGTAACGCCCGTAGACGCCCGTCCAAACACTTGGATGCTGTCGCCAAACAGCGTGCTCTTTTCCGCTTTCCATCATCTTCTCCATACAACATCGAGGTCAGCCGTGGCCAGACGACATTCCAAAGGTATCACGCACCCGTCTCGTTGTACCCCTCCTGAGGCCCTGTCGTAGAGTTTAAACTGCTACTTGGAGTCGAATACAACTTTCTGTCGCGCGGAGGGCGCCCGAGGACTACGATGGATTACTGGGGCTTGTGTGGGCTGGAATTGGTCTTGCGGACCACGGCGTTGGATGCGCGGTTGCGACTAAATCGGTGGGACGGATAGATGTCGCTGAGTGTTAACCTCACAAAGCTGCAGTCTGGCCAATATTGAAGTCCGGTATGAAGAGTTAATACCGGCTGGCCTACCTCACATTCCGCTGTGATCACAACATGGGGTTACGCTAGGGACTAGCCTGGATCGGCGTGACCGGCTGTCTGTCCGCGCCACATCCACCGATCGCTCATCCGCGGACAGATTGGCCCATCATTATCCGTGGGAAAGTTATTCACCGCTGTCCGTCGTTTGCTGCCTGGACGCCAGGACACTCACAGAGGTCAGTGATAATCATAGGAACAATTCTGTGGCATAAGAAAAGTTGCTTACCAATTCCCAGAGCTTTAGCATAGCTCGTTGTCAAATATTATCCAAATTTCACTGGTTACCAGTGTTTTACAAGGAAAATTTGTCCCGACATTTATCATTTGCACACAAAAAAATACTGAGCACTGTGTTAGATGTTAAAATCGAGTTTACACCCCTCAAACAATTTTAATTGCATGGAGGAAAGGAGAAGCGAGCAGAACCAACCTGCGGTGGCTGTGAAATAACAGGTGCAAAGAGTGTCCACCAGTTAAGCATGAATTCTGCTGGCAATGGAGTGCTTGGGATGATAAAGATTGAGTTTGGTTATATTGAATCAAAAGGATACTATTTGGGGAGCTGTAAGGGTTGAACTAGTACTGTGGAAAGTTTTCATGGCTTGGTCAGAAAATGTTGAGAGTGGTAAATATGACCTTCATTTTGGAGTTTTTCTCTCGAATTTAATGCAGGAGGCTCCTAGCAACTCATAATGGAGACTCTTTGATGGTCCGGGGAAAAATAGAGGTCAGTGGATATTTCTTACTGGAAAACTATTTCTTGAATAACGTGTTCAATGCAGAAAATGACGGGTTGTTGTGGATGTTGGGTATTTTGAGGAAGGTATTAAAGTTCTTTGACATATTAATTTTGCAGTTCATCTCTAGTCAACGTCAATGCAAACTGACACAGTGTGGCTGTGCAGTGACGCAGAGTGGCGCACAGATTGACGCCGGTCAGCGCACGGATTAGTGAAGCATTACTTCTGGCAGAAATGGTGTTTTTTTTGTATGATCCACATTAATATTGAAGCAAAAGCAACCTATTTGTGGAGCTGTGGAGGTTGAACCTTGTAAAAGTTTTCGTGGCTGGACAGAAATGTTGAGAGTTGCACAAAGATGACCATTCTGTTGGAGTTCTCTTGTATTCATGGCAAAACAGTACCAGAAAATTGTAAGGTAGGATCTTTGACGGTCTGGAGTCAATTTGAGTCCGTGCGCGCTGGATACCAATTCCTACCGGGCCGTATTAATTTTGAATCCCGTCTGTGGAAGCGTCAGTCAACGTCAATCCAAACTGACGCAGGGTGGCTGTGCATTGACGCAGCGGCGCACCCACTGACGCAGATCGGCGCACGCAATTGTGAAGCTTTGCAATCACTGCTAGCAGACTTTTAAGCCTATCTGCATGCATGAGGAATGAATTGGAACAGTTTAAGAGCCGGAAATCTTGGAAATAGACCTTCAGGATAAATCAACCGACCTCAACAATACAACATCCGACGATGCAGCGGCGGCGTGAATTGTTGCAACATAATTTAGATGAGATTTCTTGTCTGTGGTCAGATCGCGGCACAATGCCCCCCCCAAAAAAAAAAGGCTACCAGGGGGCGAGTATGAGAAGTCATCGAGAGTGCGAGAGATGGGCGGCCAGAGTGGTGGCAGAGATTGAATAATTTTGAGTGCAAACCTGCAAACCAAAAAAAAACATTGGCAGCATGGACAGTAGTGCCAAAGAGATTAGGATGAGCGGCATTGAGCAATGCAGCACCGACGCAGAATGGTGCATTGGCAGCGCAGAGAAAGTTGAAAGTGATGTTGAGCTGACGCAGGTAGGTCACACCGACGTTGTGTCACGGCGCAAGCCCGGCGCAGATTGACGCATACAGGAGGGCAGGTGACGCTGCAAGCCGCCGAATTGACGCAGACTACCGCAGACTTGATGCTGAAATCTGACGCATACGTCAGTTGCGCCGCGTGTGACGCAGTCACACTGACGCATGACTGACGCTAACTGACGTTGCACGGAATCTAGTCAATGATTTTCAACGACCTCAATGATCTGTACACTTTAATGCCGTAAACGATGTACTAAGGACCTACCTAGATGCCCACCGGATATCAGCCCTCCAGGATACCGGCAAAGGTAAGTTCAACCATTGACGCAAAATTCAACTGACGCAGACTGACGCTGCATGCGTCAAACATCAGTGCTGCGTCAAAATCTCCTTGCCCTATCTGCGCCTGTGGTGATGGATGCTGTTGCAAAATTGAAATGACTGCGTCGACGTCGAAAGCAGTTCTTTGGCAGTTCTCGATGAAAGCCTTATTCCGGAGTCAGTAGCCATCGAAGCACCACTTCGAGTCTGACTCAACCCAGCTAAGCAGATCGAGCTAGAATGAGCTGTATCGAGGAAATCGAGGAGTATCGAGGGATTTCGAGGTGTGCCTGGCGTCTGATCTGACACTTTCAGTCGAACAGCCCGCTAATGCACACACATCCGACATCCGACACAGAATGACGCACCTCGACAGTCCTTTTGCAATTTCGACCAAGTGGTCGACTTTGTGGACGTGCGGAGTGATTGCGTCATAGGCGCGTCTTTGCTCTCGATAAATACAAGTCGTACGATGTCGGACTTTAAAATGCTTCTTTCCCTTCTTCCACCACCTCCCACTTTCCCGCCCGCACCCCGGCGCGCTCTTTGTACCACAGTGCGCATTTTCCCCCATCGTATCATTGTGCCCCGTCTTAATGATCTTGCCAGCTTCCACCAAGCTTCTGCGGATAATCTCCATGCCATGTCTATGCAGGTGCGTGCGCTATCCCACGTCGCGTTGCTGATTGTTACACATTAGAATGCCAGGTGGAGGCCACAGGGTGGCTATTGTGGTGAGTGGCTTGACTGTTTCCAATCCATCTACTTACCCGTGTTCATAGAGTCCGAGTCGCGTCTTGTCCTTTCGATTTCTCCGCTTCGTATGTCCTCGATTCATTCTATCTTGAACTGTCTGCTCACAACTTGTCCAGTGCCGCGTCTTTCTTATCGTACTCACTCGCAGCTGCATCCTCCATTACACAGGGCCTGGGCGGGTCGGGGGTCGGGTAGAGGTTACGCTGTGGAGTGTAGGGGAGGATGGCGATGGCGTGCAGGATAGTGTAGTAGGCAGCGCGTGTACTGTAGGAGCAATATAATTGAATTTTTTTTATATTCCAATATGTGCGTAGCGAAGCAATGGAAGGCTCGATGCACCTCGATACTGCAGATATGAGCTCGTTCGCGCTCGATTTACGTCGATATTGCTCGATTTTCATCGAGGTACATCGAGCCCAGTCCAGATTATCGAGCGGAATCGAGGACCCATCAAATTCCTCGATTTACCTCGATACAGCTCGATTTGCTTAGCTGGGTTTCTCACTGGGTCTGACTTCCACCATCATATGCATGATGGCTACTAGCAGCATGACTGAGCCGGCTACCAATCTTTGCTTCCTGATTTGCAAAAAAAATCTTCGAATGTCTCTGCAAGTTGTTGTGGGGGGGGGGGGGGATTTATTATACTCGCGTGGTCCAAATGTCTGAACAACGAGTTTACCGAAGACAAACAAGTAGTAATGTACGGGTGGTTATCCTTACATATAACTACAGGATGCCAACGGAGCACACGCCATTCCAGGGGGTCGTACTACTCAAGTGTACTGTGGTCTGGCCGGCCGCTTGTATGTGTATGATCGTGGACAATCCGAGGCGTTTCCAAATTCGAGGTTGCCTGATGGACTCTTGGCGATGATATGCGCTGATCCGTCGCGAATGTTTTTCGACAGTGATAGTCGCTGTGACGGCGACAACCTGGCGGGTTTCTGAACAAGACCATAGACTGATGTCACCGAGTTGTGTTGCCGGTTGGTTGCCGGAGTATGTGCTCGCATAGCTTGCCCATATTTTCTCTCAATCTGTACGACCTCCCCATTCAACGGACGAATTCGATAGCCCATTATGTCCATTCTAGCTCAATCTTGTAAAATCAACAAATCACTCAATGAAGTGCTCTGGTTGGGTTGCCCGCGCCAGCCGGTTCCATGTTTACCTGTTATTTTTCTTCACACACAACTAGCTTCGATCCTCGATCTAGCACTGCATTCGAAGGTTGGGCCTTGGGCGGACCGCACGCATGTACGCACGAGTTGTTGCACGCGTGTTCCGTTGATAGGATCCGGTGCGTGAATTGATGAGCTGTGATGTGACCGTGCAAGTCCATCTCGACAGACACTCGTCCTGTTTGCGCTTTGAGTTATGGGTGCGCAGCATTTTCTTCGATTGAAAGCTTTCGGCTGTGAAACACTAAAGCTAAAATGCAGTGATCCGGGTTCCCATCTCTGGAATGATATCGATATAAAGCATGCGCTGTATTTCCCTCCCTCCAATCGCCTCCCATGACACATTCTGCCATACCAATGAGCCTCTTCACCAAGCGCCACAGGGTCTACGTCGCTTGCCCGGGCTGTCGGAAGCGGAAAACTAAGGTACAAATTTTCAGTATAAGTATGCACTTCCTTTGCTTCAGCTCACCGACACTCCTCCCCCTCACGGCAGGGCGTAACCCACTCCGACGTCGACTACAGCGGCTGTACGCATTGTTCCTCAAAGGGACTCAAATGCGAATACTTCGCCGTGCCGGACGACTATAGGACCGATGATTATCAGTTGGGAGGTCTGATCCGCATTTTCAGCCTTTTGAAAATTTTGTCGGGACTTTGGTATCCAGGCACTCCCAAAATTTTGTCGGAATTTCCTGCTCAGACCTCAGCCAAAATTTTTTTTGTCGGGACTTTGGATCAGACCTCAAATTTTGCCAAAAAGGGCTAAAAATTCGCGAAAAAATCCCATAAAATTAATTCTCTATGCAATCGTCCTCAGGTAGCTCCAGAATATGGATATTAGCCTTCCCCTTCCTCCGCACCATATTTAGGCTTGTAACAGCTTTTGACAGCTTTTATGTTTTGGTCATCAACTCCTCAAATACATTGTAACTGCGAATTCCAATCTCCAAAATCCACTCAGTAGTATCCCAGTGGAGCGCTGGCCGCTTGTCTTCCTCTCCGTCGTTTAGTATTATGTCATCCATAGCTTGGAAATAATTCAGAGCAAGGAGAAGAAACAAATAAAATTCCAGCAAGTTCTGTTAAGTTCCATGGAGAAAGAAATTGTATGGAGTGCATACATTGTCTACAATTTACTAAATGGGTTCAGCCGCCGCATTTTTGCGCACGCCAGAGGTCACCATTCATCAATTGTAATAACTTGCTACTTTCGGCTACAAAGGAATATCGGGACTTCGGCTGAGACCTTGACCGTGAGAGCAGCCATTGTCAGGACTTTGACTTACACCTTTTCATCAGCTGAGTCCGTTTGTCGGGACTTTGACCCAGACATTCGTCAACTGGTTTAGAAATTTTGTCGGGACTCGGGATCAGACCTCCGAACCGATAATCATCGGTCCTACGACTATTCGTCCTCGACCTCCCAAGCTGGCATGCCTCCCCCAGAAATTCAGGCTCCCTCTCGCCAGCGGAATCACTCCGACGCTGAGTGGACCTCCCCGCCTATCATGCCTCCTTCTGCGGGGATAGGTTCATACCGTATCCCCGGCTCCTACACCGATAGGATCGCGCGGTGCAGCTCCTCACACCATCCGTACCGGCGCAGACCGAACCCGCCCCAAGCACATCACCCTCACTCCTCGTCTGAGCATCTACGTGAGGTGCGCGCATGCATGCAGAACCATCACGCTCCTCGGCTTCATCCCGATAACGCGTATTATCCCGAGGCTCCGCCCGATGCCGAGTACGCGACTGGCGTATTCTATGTTCAGGACTGCAATCAGGCATCCGGGTACGTCCAGCGGAATGGAATGGCGTACCTATCACCGCAAGCTATGTAAGTGTTTCTCCTTCCTTACGATTTCGACATTGATGGTGACAGTCTTGAATCATTTTGAAGGCAATGCATCTGGCCGCCTGGACCATGCTACTGCGCGGCGATCTTCAACTCCCGATTGATGTCAGAGGCCTCTCCGTTCTCGTGCGCAAACAACGAATTTTCGTCGAAAATTGTATCTATCTATACTGTATCATACCCTTTGAACTCATACCCCAGACCCATCGATGTACTTATATTAACTTATATGAAATTGAAACTGTGCGGGTGGCCAGAATGCAGATTTTTGAGACAAACTGGGATTCTTTTCCACAATGGTATTCACTGGTTGAACAATTCAAGTTTTTTCAGTGAAAGAATTGGTGAAAAATGTCCATTATTTTTCACACTTTTTTTCACTGAAGAACCAAATGAAAAACTTAAAACTTTTGCAGCACTTTTTGGCTTGTTTCAAATTATTTATTCCGAACCAAACTACGAGAACAGACAGAAACGAGGCAAACATAAATACACAGGGACAATTCAGGTATCAACATTACGTAAAATCGACGAAAATTCGAATTGCAACCAAATCAATTCCTTTGACCTCATCCAAGTCCATAGAAACAGAACTACATGAGTGAATGAAAAATTCAAATTGCAATGAGATTCAAGGTTTGTGCTTTATTCAAGTCCACCTCCGGGTCTTTGATGTCAGATAGCTCATCCTTCAGGTCCTCCACAGCCCCGCAAGGTGTGTTCAGCTCTGCAAGATGGGCCATATTCTTTCCGTGTTGTTCCAGAATATCCTCCCCGACACTCGCAAGCCTTCCATCAATATTTTCAACCTGTTTGGCCTGGGACGACCGTTCAAAAAGTGGCCTCGCTGTTTCCCAAAGGTCCACAGCCTTGAGCAAGTTGCCATGGCCTTTGGAGATGTCTCCAAGGTGGAGCATGCATTCAGCTCTGCTACGATGGACATCCATCTGGGTGAATCCCTCCAAGGCAATGGTGTACAGGAGGGTGGCTGTTTCTTCATCATTGTGAGAAAGAAAAATATCCCCCAAAAATTGGAGAGCCTTGTGGATTCCAAGTCTCTCTTTGAACTTGAGAGAATGCACCAAGTAAACAGTTGTCCAGGATGATGCATATGGAGCCTTCCACCGACTAACATCACCCAGTCGCTCCAAGCAATAGGACATTATCTCAGGCTCTGTTCTTGTCAATCTCATACATTCTTGAAGAAGGTTCTCTGCTCCTAGTATATTCCCTTCTCTCAGATAAAGATCTGCAAGTATGGTGTCACACATTGTTATGAGCTCAACATGCCCCGTGGTGGCCAATTCATTTCTGGCTGCTTCAATATTCCGCTGCACATCCTGTTCTGAAGCACCAATGGACACTTCAATCTCTGCAATATTGAGTAGAGCAAGGGCATGATTATGGGGATCCCGGTTCATATGAACTTCTCGAAGAAGTCGACTGTGGATATCCCATGCCTCAGCATATTCTGACTTGAGCTTGTGTACTTCTGCTTGATCGCCCAGGAGAGAACGATCTAACTGCCCACCAGATGCACCACAAAGGCCTAAGAGATCCCTTGCCCTGTTATTGAGGGAGATGCTCTGTTCGTAGGAACCAACTGTGTACTTGCATGTAGCGTCGATACTGAGTGCTCGTGCTTCTATGTAAAAATCTGCAGAAATCCTGGCCACTCTTTGGGCCTCACATGCATACAGTTGAGCTGAAGAATAATCGCCACGGAACCAGTTGAGCCGTGCAAGGTTGTGCAATCCTTGACAATGCCGCTTGATGTTACCAGTTGAAATTGCCAAAGATATAGCAGTTTCACAAAATTTTATAGCACTGGGCAGGTCTTGCTTAAATGCTCGATAATAGTCTGTTATGCTGATATAGAATCTACCTACAAAATACATGTGAGCCCAGACAAACTGATATTAATGAGAGAGAATACATTTAAGATCTGTATCATCCACTTGTTCGAAGTGCTTTAAATATTGGGCAACCAGTGTCTCTGGATTGGAATTTGGATAATATCGGTGTGATCCAAACAACTCAGTAATGAAGTAAGCTTCCAGTTGAAGGTCACAAAGCTGCGGAAGGATGGCGTGAATTTGGTCAATCAATGAAATAGTCCCGTGGCCAATACGCTGGCTGAAATAGTTCAAGTGACATGTGCAGTAAATGCTATCCTTGAGGTCGAGATTGCCCTGTTGGAGCCCATTCTGGAGGATATTCTGAATGTTTGCAAGATTTGATGATATCCGAGCAACTGTGGCCAGACTTGATTGAGTTCCACCATAGTCCCTATAAAACTCGAGCAGCTCCTTAAAATGTTTTAGAAGAGGTCGAATGAGGTGATTGCCAGGTGGCTGACTCTTCTGCATATATTCCCGGATAGGTATCAACACCTTCAGGTGTTTGTGTGCATCACTATAAGCCAAGGAGGTACGAATTAATGCTGCTTTGCAGCCAAGAATGTCACTGATTGGGAGGTTGCTCTGCACTAGCTCTGCATCTGAAAGCCCATTAGGCAGCATCGACAAGAGGCTCAAGAGGTCTCGTGAATGGTGGAGAGACTCAATTCTGGGACTTGAGAGGGAGAGTGAAATAGACAAATCCAGATTCGATCTCTTGTCAGAGCCTTCTGAGACAATAGAAGTCTTCTCATCTTCCCACCGAGATAATACATTGGAGCAGCCCTCTGAGTCAACCAAGTGAGCAAGAAGACTGATTGCAAGAGGCATGTTGTCTGTCAAGGAGAGGACTTTGTCAACCTCCTCGTGATTATGCTTATTATCTGCAATATCAATAAATGTGTCATGAGCAGCATCTTGATCCAGGGGTTTCAAGGGCTGCAGAAATGGCCGAGTCCAGGCCACTTTGGCTGGTCTTTCAGCCCCTCGCATGGTAATCTGGTATGATGTGAGCTGATGGTACAATGTGAAGACTCTTTACTTACTATCAGTGCCAGATGTTCCACATCAGTGAGAAGGCACAGAAATTCTTCGATATCACCACGAGAATCTGCAGGCTCCCACGATGACTCAAGATTATCCAAAATCAAAAGACTGGGTGGACTGCTAGAGAACTGTTGGACCACTGGGTGAGTCAGGTCTTCACCTGGCTTGAGTCCTAGATGGGCTCCAATCAGGGCAGCAAGTTCCACTTTTGTTGTGGCAGAGTCACAAGGAACAAAGTACCGATGCTGTTCATAGATGCCTGTAATTTGGATATGATGCAGAACAGCTCTTGCCAGGCTTGTCTTCCCCATCCCAACTGCACCCAAAATTGCTATCCTAGGAGTTCTCAGGTTGCAAAGTGTGAGAATATCTGAAATTTCGGACTCCCGGCCATGAAAGATTTTGGGTTCTGAGGGTAGCATTGAGATTGAGTTGGAACTGTGCATTCAATCAGAAAATATTATTGAGAGGCTCTGTTTGAAAAACATACCTGTTGTGGGAGCCGGAGTAGACCCCGCTTATCTGCACACAAGTTATTGACATTCCGCGCAAATGATGGATTTCACTCACAGATGATGTTCTATCTGAGCTAGTTATATCTGAGAGTGCTTCGATCGCGTTTAGGACCTCTTGATGTCTCTTCCATGCATTCTCCTGTATTTCTGTGATATCTGTCATTATGTGGACGGGGTGGATCTGTATATCATATTATATCTCCAAGTGAAATGTTTAATTACAAATGCACAACACACCTGGAAGAAATCAACTGCATTTTGCAATCCTGCATTGCAGTCATTGAGCAGCCTTCTGATTTCGCCCTGACGGAAAATTTTCATGATTTTGCTTCCCTTTTGTTGGGCTTCAACAAAGGTATGTATCTTGTGGAGTGTCCTGAATGGTAGTGGTCAGTCCAACCACAAAAATTATGAACTATGGAAACCACTCTGTGAATTCCCCGATATGTTTCAACACAATGGGTGGCAAATCTGCGCCGGCATCCGACTTGGTATAAACGAGAATAATTGCATTGAGCAAGTCGTGGGTTTTTTCCATCAGGTCAGCACAGTCATTCTTGTTTTGTTTAACAGTCTGGGATGATTGACTAAGATTCGCGGTGATTTGTAAGTTTCTTGAGACAAGTTACCTCAATGTACTTCAGGAGAGACTGAGTTGTGTTACAGATGGGCTCCCACATGGGAATCTTGAGGTCACCGGCAAGCATTTCCAAAGTATCGGCAGTCATGGTCAACCATGTTGTGACATTTTTCAGTCGAGTCTGAGTGGCAGTGGGCTGGGGGGGCATGGTGGTGATTGATCATTGGACTCGAGAGAGTCCAGGATTATATGCTGTATACCCCTGGGAAATTATCCCTTGATTTAGACACATAGATCTGATGGTAACAGCAGATTTTTCATATTTCGAAAATGAGGGTAAAAGCACCTTATACGTCGCACGGGGAAGCAACATGTTCTTTACAGAGCCATTTCAGCACTTACGCTGCACTTACGCCTAGGTGTAACTCTCTATGGGTGGCCAGGACTCCACTGCGATTGTTATTAGACTGACGCTAGACTCATGGGGCCTTGATTGCACTCACTGCCCAAATTACACGCCGGCCGATCAAATGAAGAAATTGATCTCTAGCTCGGGCCGCGATATAAATTTCTCCCTGCATAAAATTACGGGTGTCAGTCGGCCTTTGAACTCCGCTTCTGGACGTTTGACCTATAAGATCCAGATCTCTAAAAGGACCCATCAAGCGCTTATCATTGCACTGCTTCGGTACCTCTTTGTTATCTCCCGTTCATTCTTCCCAACAACTGAGTGCCTTTGAGGCATTAGTGCGCACTTGCGAGGACAATATTTGGCCACTACCAGTAATGGCAGAGAGATAGTACTAGTGACAGGTTCGCCGCCTCGACTCCATCATTAATTTAGGGTATGGGAAGACCCACTGATTCTTGATATCGACCTCCCGAAATAGCAATACTCATCTTCGAATCCCGACAATCAGAATAATCAAGCACCCAGCCGCCGGTTTATTTCAACGTGAAAGCAACAAGACGGCGTATCTACGCCAGCCGAGCGAAATATGCCAGCCTCTCGCCCAGCTTCATATGATCACCTATTATAGTCAACTGTGCACCGCACCGAGTCAGCTCCGTGGGTACCAAGGTAAGCGCCAGGCACGCGAGGTAAACGCCAGGGGTAAATGCGAGGCACACGACAGATGCATGATATCGAGGGGTACTCGCCCGCGCAAGAGCCGAATCAGACAAGCTAAGGCCGTGCAGAAGGGTGGAGGTGCTCTGGTAGCATATGAACGCCGGCGCTTAACGAATCCTTCAAACAGGAATTTTGCCTGCTTCGAAGGTGGTGGCAGCGAGTTCGGCACGGGGCCTAGGGAGAATTCGGGCAAAGATCAGAGTGCCTGCCTCCGCAGTTCACATGTACACTGCAACGTGTTTGGATCAGCGCCGAGATAATGGGATGCGGCCTTGGTGCGGAACCAGAAGCCTACAGATCCCGATGAGATTGCTCGTATCTTAAGCATTACTCGTATTTTAAGCAGATGCCCTGATTTCGTATGCACCTGTTATCATGGTGCGAGTCCCACGAACAAGTGTTAGCCGAGGGTGTCGAATCGCACTGACGGCAGTTAGTTGACGATTAGCCGAGTCCCACTCCCACCCATCTTGTCATTTCTCAGGGCTAGGGGTCAACTCAATTTTCAGCACATAATGTGCTGAATTAGACAAAGAAAATACTTCACCTGATCGCCGAGTCGCGCTCCGATGTAAGCCAAATGTAAGCCCGAGAAGCGTTCAGTCCGCATCCTGCGCACGCAGGGATGACAGCCTGGAAAATTAAGCACTGACTCGGAAGACCCGCGCATATACGCAACCAACCCCCATTCTCACTCGCGCAACTACCTTTGTTCAACTTCGCTATTCATCCCAGCACAATGTAGTTGTTGTTTGCTAATCCGCGATCGTCTCCAGCAGCTTGGATTCTGCCTCTGAACCGGCCGTCATATAATGAGAATCTCGACCTCGACGCTTTGACCTACACCTAGTGATCTAGAGTTTCGTTCAGTGAACGATTGATTGCATTTTACTTGAGGAAAAAAGCCTCCCGGGACTTTGTCGGATCCCATTGAAGTCAGCAATCATTATTTCGCCGGTAGCCACTCTTCTCCCGTGCTCGACTCTGACAAACGTACGCCGTTCGCGCGCCTTCTTCCTAGCCCCCCAAATCATGAACACCATGTAAATTTGGAGTCATGTTGAGTGTATCTCAGTGATTTACCCAAAATTGGCCGCAAATAGTATAGTCGGACAGTTCCATTCAAGATTTTTCGATCTTTGTGGCTACACGCGCGAACTTCAAGTCCAAAAGGCACCGAAATGCACGCTCAATTGCGTGATGACGGGTTGACCAACCCAGTGACGGAGATTCTCCCTTTACTACCCTTGGGCGCCAGTGATGCTGTGTCCGAAACTTGGGATCTCCTGCTCAACGAGGTCTATAAGTTTACCAACGTTGTTGAACGATTTTCAGAAGTACACAATTGCACCTATCGTCCCTCTTTCTTCCACTGAATACCTCCCGTAGATCTATCCTTATGTGAAGTTCGCCCGTAGTGTGCTGGCTATGACCCACAAGGTATTTCATTCCCTTGACCACCCTCTCTTGCGCGATTTCCGATTATTTTCTCCAGGTTGTGCTCGGGCAGAAGGAGCGGGACGCCAGATTTTTCGGGCTCATCAAAATTGCCTCTGAATCTTTCTGTTTCCTGAACGAGTTAACAGTGGCTGCTCTCAAGATACATCGGGAAACTATCAGGATTTTGGCGCTCCAAACAACCGAATGCGCGTATTTCTTCCGTGCTTATACCCGGCAAAGACACTTCAGTGAGCAGCTATTCAATCCACGCCATTTCAGTGCCTCTTCATGATATTCAACCTCCTAGTCATTCGCGCCGCGACGAGCACGATATTCAGCTCGGTGACGGAAGGGAGACTCATCCAGTACGAGAGACATTCCAAGATCTCAAAGCCGCTTTTCGAGACGGCACTGCTATGCCCATCGAAACTACAGTGTTTCGAATCGCCGAGCAGATTGAGCGCACTGGTAAGACTAAGTTCAGAGTTATTCGCAGTGCTGAATATAATTCACAGCATCCACCGCCGGAGAACTTGACGACCTACCTTATACCTCAGGGGCGCGATTCGATTTGGGAAAGCAGTGTCTTTCCGGCACACGCGAAGGACTTCTCGAAAAGATATACGAGTGGGTCAACAAAACCGAATTCGACACAGGGTTTTGATGCTGGTTGGGGGGGTTGGAAGCGGAAAATCCGCAATTGCACATACCGTCTCGAGCAGGTTCAACGAGCTAAAGCGCCTTGGCTCATCATTCTTCTTCCTCCGCGACCATTGGGGCCGGGGAGCCGACAGACTGTTCAGCACCGTCAGCCGGGATCCGGCCGATTTCGATCCCGAGTGGAGAGAGGCTTTGACCCAAGTCATTGGGGGGCGCGCTTCGCGGAAGACGAGTTCCATGTTGGAGCAGTTTGAGGAGTTTATTCTCCAGCCTGCGCGCCGCTTCCTATATTTTGGGCCTGTGGTTATCGTCATTGACGCCCTGGACGCGAGCGGAGACCAAACCGCGCGGAAAGCCCTTATCTCGCTACTCTCCTCACGGACCACGGAGCTCCCGACCAACTTTCGTATACTCGTTACGACGCGTCCGGAACCGGATATTCGCATGGCTTTCAGCCATTGCGAGAACGCCGTCTGTTGGGATATGGAGAGTGTGCTCCATAAGCAGTCCAACTTGGATGATATCGCCGTTTTTCTCTCGAGCAAATTATCTGGGGTGGCCGGGTGGAACGACCACATCGGCCAAAAGCTGACTATGAAGTCGGGAGGAGATTTTAGGTGGGCTGCGTCTGCGTGCGCGCCTATAAAAAAAAAGGTGTTGGTCAGACTGCACATGAGCGTATAGCAGACATTCTTTCACGCCGAAAGGCAGTACTTGGGCAGTACCATTGGACGAGGAGTTCGAGGATCATTCGGATGCGGGAGTCCGAGGACTTTCCCGAGTTCTTCCGCGATAACCACTTTCAAAATATATCGCAGTTGATTGGCAGTTTCTACTAGTGCAGCCTGATATCCGAGCTCAACTGCCCATCGATTTATATCAAGTAAAATGTGATGATGGTCTAATTTTTCAAGTACTTTCATCCTATGTTCATCGTTTTTTGATAACCTAATCCATAGACTCGATTTCTCAGAAAACCTGTATTTATCTTGTTCTGCCTCAACGGAACAGGCAAGATATCATTGAAAACCGTGCAGAACCTAATGAAACTGCAAAATGTTAGTGCTGATCTGCCCCAGAAATGGGCCCCAACAGCCGCGTGCATTACTTTGGCTGAGGTGCTTCGGGCTAGCTATTCTCTCTCTGATGGTTCCATTCACTGGAGCACCGATGAAGGTGAACCCTTTCATAAAGCAAGCCTCCGTGTAGAAGAATATTAGTGAGGACGAGAAGTCAGAGCGAAGGTGACGGGTGAGGCAAAAGTTATGAGAATCTGGGTTTGTTAATGAAATTGACAATACCCGCGAAGCCGATGGCTTCGCGTCTCGTCCAGAACAGTCCGGTACACGAGGTGAACCGGAACGTTGCAAGCGAAAAGATAATGCCCGAGAACATCAACCCAGGAGCATAGCTCCAGAGTTGCCAGGTGCGATTTAGATACATGAGGTAGTTCAGTTTAGCCGTAATTGTTGAAGCCGGCAGAAAATGGCCTTGGTCATGAATGGATACCAGCATTGCAAAGTGAGTGACTGCTGAAAACGATTTATCCGCGGGGTTGTCGGGCTTCTTGTGTGCGAACGGACTGTGGACGACGCGATGGATATTGTTTTTCTTGATGCGGTCAGTAGAATGCGCGAGGACTGATCGAAATCCGTAAGCGGGTACTCGCAGAATTCAAGCTCCCCGCGCGCGCGGTGCTGACGGAGAGGACTAGATAGTCGAAACAAAATTGCAAAGAGTACTCTAGAGTGAGTCAAGCCGTACTCGCCGGCGCTTCCAGTACTGAGAATATTGAAGCTAGCGAGAGTAAATAAAAATAAAGACAAAAGATGTAGAGCGGGTACAATCCGACGTTGGCCATGAGGCAGCTGCAGTTCGAATGTAGCATAGTGCTTTATCTCGGGCTGGATGTTGGCCACGTAGCCCTGTAAAAAATACTACCTTCAAAACCCGAGTAACAGGCCGTCCAGTTCAGACTAGTGGCAGCGAATAAATCGCCTTTCTTGTCGAAGAAGTTGATTGCGTGATCGACCAGGGAAACAATGTGAATACAAGCGCCAGGCAGAGCACAAGCAGCATTAGCTCTTGAGATACATCTATAAATCAGAACATCTGACCGTGCGGTGCCATGAGAGTGCCGAGGTCCGGATACTGTAGACCCAAGTTCGACGTCAACAATCGCCGGTGCACCCCCGGCCGAGTGTCATACGCAAGAGAAGGGTCGCAAGGAAAAGTGAAAATGAGACTTGGAGCTCCGAAGTTTTGAGCACCTGGGACTTTTGAATGCCTCAAGTTACCAGAGTCGTCAAGAGTCTTAGAAATTGGTGGGAGTGTTCACTTCTGCATCGAAGATACCGGACCACTAGGAAGACAGATTAGAGACATAGAGAGCAATTTTATGCGCTATTCAAGCAGTGGGTCCAGAAATCGCTAAAAGAAGGATGATGACAGTTCCGGACAAAGGGGCGGCGTCTAAAGTAGACGCCCGGCCAAACACTTGGACGCTGTCGCCAACACTCTTGCTCTTTTCTGCTTTCCATCACCTTCTCAAAACGACACCTAGCTCAGCGGGGCCGGTCGAGATGCAAATGCTTCAACGCAACCATCTCGAGTACCCGCTCCTCGCGCCCTGTTGTGGGCCTGTGGCGTCTAAACTGCCACTTGCTTTCGGCGTTGAGGACGCTTGAGGACTAGGCTGGATTACTACCGCTGGAATCGGCTGGAATCGGCCTTGCGCCACGGCTTTGGATCCACGGCGGCGAGTAGATCGGTAAGATGGATAGATGTCAGTGAGTGTAACCTTTGATCACTGGATTCACTGCATTGCAGACGCCCAAAAAACCCTGACCTGCCTTGTGTCCTTGTAACAGACCAACTTCTGTCTATGGCGTCATGACGCACTTTGGACCCACCGTGGTCTTTTGACACATCCCCAGTACGTCCTGCTCCCGCCAAGGGGTGTCAGATCGGGAGATCGGACATACAAATCAACACACGTGACGACCCACCCACCACAAATACAAATAAACAGCCTGTCGCTTGCGCATCGCGGTCGTCGCGTACATACGGACACGCCTACACGTTCCGGTGTGTTCCCCGCCCATCCACACCAGGGGGTAGCTTCTGCTTCCACTACCACACACTCAAACCTTCCTATAAATCCCTCAAAACCTTAGAATCGTCACCAGTCTGCCATGGATGGCAGATCTTCGTGCAAGCACGTTGCCGTAGGTAGACTGGTAGTTCTCGGGAGTTGTCAATGCTGTACACATGGAGTTTGAAATTTTGAGTGGTGCCGATCGTTGACATCACAGGGGCTGTGCAGCTCCTGCTAAAACTTGTCTGTTTCCCACAGCACTCTGGCACACTTTCTGGATATTCTGAGGAGGGAGATTTCAAGATATGTGGAAAAAATGCACCCTGTACCTTTGGAATTTTTGAAACTAACGACAATTGAGCTCTGAACAGCAGAGAAGGAAAATTTTCAAACTCCGCGCGCAGCCCTTGCACAGCATCCGAGAACTACCAGTCTGCCTACGGCAACGTGCTTGCACGAAGATCTGCTGTCCATGGCAGACTGGTGACGAGTCTATCAAAACCTTGGATCAAAACCTTGGATCTCACAGCCTGTAAAATACAAATCAACAGTGGAAAGGTTGACTCAAATTGCCCCTCTGCTTACCCGTTCTTGATCTCCGCTGCTGCCAAATTCAAAGAAACTCGCCCTTGTACAAATGTTCCCATTTTTTGCCCCTTCCGATGTGACGAAACACACTGGAAGTACAACTTTCATAAACACCTGGCAGATCGTTACCCATCATGGAGAGACATTATTTCTCCCACCCACCTGGAAATACCACAAATCACATCATATTAGAGGGGACCTATGTATCATACATACCCTCTAAAATGAGGCAAAAGCGACTTCCATGGAAGGCTCCTTCTGGGCTGTTCCACCCTCTCCACCAAGCGAATTTTTCCACCTTTTCCATTGGTTTTGGTGGGCCTGTAAAATTCTCAGTAAATTTTGTGACCTGCTAAAATTCCATTGCTTCCACCAACTGGTATCAGTAAATTTTGTGACCTGCTAAAATTCCACTGCTTCCACTAACTGGTATCAGTAAATTTTGTGACCCGCTAAAATTCCATAGCTTCCACCAACTGGTATTAGTAAAATTTGTGACCTGCTAAAATTCCATTGCTTCCACCAACTGGGGTCAGTAAAATTTGTGACCCGCTAAAATTCCACAGCCTCCACCAACTGGGGTCAGTAAAATTTGTGACCCGCTAAAATTCCATTGCTTCCACCAACTGGGTCAGTACAGTTTGTGGCCCTTCTGACTTCCATGGCTCCCACCAGCTATTTCAAGTTGGAAAAACCTACGTGGCACTTCCACCATTTCCATGCCAGCCTCAGAACACTTGATTTCCACAGCTTCCACAGACATGAACAGAGTAAATTCAGGACTCATAATTCCTTGTCAGTTGTGAGTACCATTATACCATTATAGTCTCTATCGCCTCCATCAGCTCCTCCACCTCCACATCATCTCCTTCATCTCCATCAAATTCATCAATCTCCCACCCATCATCCTCCTCCTCACCCCTCTCCTGTGCAAGTCTTCTGTATTCCAACTCAGCAGCAACAGCACCTCCTCCTCAGTGTCCATCTGATCTCTCTGGGTGGCTGGCTCTTAGTTTGGGTTTGTTTGACATGCTGAACCGATGGTCTGGGAGTAAGCACATGATGAACAAATAAGACCACACATAATCAGACATGCTCATCACATACACCCATTCATGGCCGTGTTATGGCTTTTCCTCACAGTTTTCTTACTGTATGGTGCATGGTATGTCAAAGCCTTAACCCTCCGTTTCATGGAAGGTTTTAGATTGGTCCAAAAAATAGACACAACTGGGGCTGGATGTGAGATGACAGTGATGTCGTAATTGGGTGTTATCCCTGAAAGCGACCTCCTTCCTTATTTGGTTTCGGAAACCGCCGAAACTTGACTATCAGTTCTGGAGGTATGAACTGAATCAGACCATGATCAAGTTTTTTCCCCACCTCAAAAAAAAAAAAATGTATTTATGCTGACTACGGGAGACTAGCGGGCTCTGGATGTAGGGCAAGATGAAAGCCTGGCACCAAGGTTCCACTTGACCATGGAGCCAATTTCCTCGCCATTGTCTGGAGACACTTCATGTGGGTATTATCAAAACAGCCCTGCTGCATCTGGTACTTCCCAATGAAGATTACCAGGTATAACTCTATCCCCTCACATTCTCCTCTTTTGTGGATAGAAACACTCTCTTGTCTCTGATATAAATCACCCTCAATATTGAGCTAATAGATCTCCTCCTTTGCATGCTCAATTTTAAAGTGGGTTTCATGAGCTCTTGGGTTCCAGAACCCACCTAGGACCAAAGTGCTCTCAATCATCCAACATCTTGAAGCTTGGTCACCTCGCTTCAGGTTAATATATATTGAGAAGCATCAAGGGTGGCAGCCACTATGTCATACTGATCAGGGCTGCATGGAACTGAGTTTGAAGCATCCTTCTGTGTTTCCACACTTTCAATCTATCCTCACCATCCTAGACATGATCATCTTCACCCACTCAAAGAGCTACTTCACAGGCTGCTCCCTAATTCTATTCCAGCCAGGCCAATATCCAGGATGAGCAGAGTGCATCGCTACATGTCAAAACCCCCTGATAAGTCTTTAACAGACAAACACTGGTTCCCCATTGCAGCCAACATCCCTCTGTTATTGCATAAGCCTGCAAAGGTATGTCTGGCCATCTTCCAAGCCTTCCTGTTTGCGCTACAAGGACATTTATCGTGTTTTCCACCTCTTCCACTCTGCCAATTTCCATGGTTTCCACCACCTTGCTTGTTGAAAATCTATACATAATTCCATTGCTTCCACCAAAGCTAATAGATTTCCACTCCTTCCACAGAAAATGTGACTGCCAAAGTGATCACACACTTGTATCACGGTGATCACACACTCGGACATTCAGAATATTTCGAAATTAAATCTCATGTAAGATAGGGGCAAGAAACACAACTTCTGAAGAGACAGATCTTGTTTTCACACTGTGGGGATCTTCTGAAAAATATTGGCATTGACCACATTTTTTTACAAGTAGTACTGCATTGGAGCATGAAATGACCAAAATCGAATATCTTATCTATAGGCATCTTATTGTCGCTGTCTAGATGGAGCACAAATTTCGAAATTGGGTTAAATATTGATCAAATACAGTAGAGGGATGTCTGTAATGTATGTATATGTCAATAGAGAGCTTGCGCAAAAGCCGCACGCGCTGCACGCGGCTTTTTTGCATTGCACGAAGCCGCATGCGGAAACAAAAACTTGGGATTATTGAGAAACCAAGTCAATAGAAAGGTAGTTGAATAAAATGATAAGCAGAGGTGGGTGAAAAAATCTCATCTGTGCCTCAACTGGTGTGTGCGGGACGCGAAAACTGTGGGAAGTCTGGGTGGAGCTGGAGTGATGGTCGGAAAAAAAGGCCCCCCAGGCTACGCATCGACCAAACACCCACTCAAATTAATGCAATATAGTGTCATGGAGACCAGAGGGCATACTGAGCTCACAAAAACATAGAGCTAACAGGGCAGAAACCACGTAATTTTGCGCAATGCAAAAAAGCCACATGCGGCGCGTGCGGCTTTTGCGCAATATAAGGCCCCATTTCATTTCCTTTGAGCCCATATCTGGCAAAAAGTCAACTTTGATCGAAATCATACTTTTCACTCGCTAGCTGAATATGACCTATTTTGTGGTAGTTATTGGGGTGGGATGGCTTCCTGTGATCACCCAATATGGTATTGAGTAGTTTTCGCCACCATGCAGACATGCAGGGTAGAGATTTGAGACGTGCACCATCAGGTTCAAAGACAAGTGTGTTAACTCTCAGTAGATGCTTTAAAAACTACACCCCAAGCTGTAGACAAGTTTATCCAACATTGCCACTCATATGTTGGCCCACTATATACACTACCCTCTCTCAGGGGAATGAATTTTGTGAAAATGCTTTTTATTGTTGTTTCTATATATCATATGTTCAGTCATGTTTCTTCTGCATGAAATGTATTGTCATATATAGTACTTAGTCAATGGAGGTGCTTGGCCCATTGGAATCACACTGTTATCATGTACATCCAATGGCTAAGACATCTCAGCCACTGTGTTAAACCTGATTGAGTGCTGTTGCTGGGGAGCCTCAGGCAGGTTATATAACCTTCATGAATACTGTATTAAGTGCTAGCAAGTTTCAAAGTCCCAATACATGTTCAAATGAGCTTAAGAGAGCAAGTCTAGCAGAAAATTGCCTTATTTGGATGTAAGCGTAGTGGTATTTGTTCATGTTTGCTTCCGATCAATCTAGCTTATCTCAAGTCATACTCGTTTTAATCAAGCTTTATGGCCTCTGGGAATATCTTATAAGGTGCAGCTAGGTTTCAGACTTTCATTGGACAGCAAAATATGCCAGCATAGGTTAGAATTTCCTCAATTGGATGAGTGTATGAACGGGGCTGGAGAAAGTGGTTCCCACATGCAGATCTATAGTTCTCACCGATCCCTATACTTCAGATTCACTCAATATATTATAATTATAATAAATTAGCTGTGACCTGCCATGTAAGATAATTGGTAGTAACATGGGTCATAGATGTACAGGGTCTGGCTACTAACTCTGCAATCAATGTCTGCATCCATCATTAGCAAAAGTAGGGTTGCAAATAGAAGTCGGATTGTATAGACACTAATAATCAAACAAGTACATTTTAATACATTTCCAACAGAATACACCACATTTATGGTGACTTGTTTTGCAGGCCAAATCTGAAAGACAAGCTTACTTATTAGATAATTGATCATACTGTAATAGCCAGTTTGCACAACAGCCACACTGTGGTTTATGGTGACCAAAAATGACAATTTTCGATCAACTGGCCACATATTTTCTCCGGCCTCGGGTCCACAAAATGATGGCTGCTAAAGCATCTATGGGACCATTCAGAACCCTGGACCAGCTAAAATTGAAGCCATACAGTGGCTCATATAGCTTTGCACAAACTCTAATGAAGCCATAACAGCTAAGGTGTGTGCAGGTTAGACTCGTAACCAGTCTGCCTACGCCATTCTAACAAGGCGGGCTTGTTGCCGTAGGCAGACTGGTACTTCTCGGAGCTGTCAATTGGGCTGGGGCGGAGTTTGAAATTAAGTCTTGACTTGAGTGGGGTTGGTCAGAAGCGATGACCAACCGATGACGCACATCCGCATTTAGCTCCTTTTGATTTAGTTTCTTCTCTAAACTCGACTCAATTTTATGGATCCTCCGAGTTAAAAAGCAGAAGTTTGAGGGACAGATGTGAAGGGGTGGAATTATCATTGATTATTCCAGCTTGAATCGAGAAGAAAGCTTGAAAATTGCGGCGCGTGAGAATACCTCGAGAAATTAACACTTAAAATTTCAAACTCCGCCCCAGCCCAATTGACAGCTCCGAGAAGTACCAGTCTGCCTATGGCAACAAGCCCGCCTTCTTAGAACAGCGTAGGCAGACTGGTTACGAGTCTATGTGCAGGTCACAAATTGTGCTGACCCTAGTTGGTGGAAGCCATGGATGTTATAACGAGGTCACAAATTGTACTGACCCAGTTGGTAGAAGCTATGGAGATTCAGTGGGTCACAAATTGTACTGACCTGGCTAGTGGAAGCCATGGATGTCATAAGGATGCCACAAATTGTACTGACCCAGTTGGTGGGTCACAAATTTTACTGACCCCAGTTGGTGGAAGCATTGGAATTCTAGCGGGTCACAAATTTTACTGATACCAGTTGGTGGAAGCTATGGAATTTTAGCAGGTCACAAATTTACTGATACCAGTTGGTGGAAGCAATGGAATTTTAGCAGGTCACAAAATTTACTGAGAATTTTACAGGCCCACCAAAACCAATGGAAAAGGTGGAAAAATTCGCTTGGTGGAGAGGGTGGAACAGCCCAGAAGGAGCCTTCTATGGAAGTCGTTTTTGCCTCATTTGAGAGGGTATGTATGATACATAGGTACCCTCTAATATGAGGTGATTTGTGGTATTTCCAGGTGCTCCCACCTTTCTCACACAGATCCAGATTACCCGCGCTGAACAGCTAGCCCTTCAAATCCCCGCGGGCAGGCTTTTTGCACTCGACATACAGGTTTATACTCCCCAAACAACACCCACTCGGGACTGTTTTTACGGGGCAAAGCGTTCGGCGGCCTGGATTCAGAATTCTCCCAGCCGCCAGGCAAAGGAGAATAATTGTCGAACACCGACGCAACGTGCAACAAAAACACCGAGAATTGAAACTTCTTGATTCTACCTCAAATATGTCCTAATATACAGTATTATTATATGGTGTACATCCGATTTTTTTTGCGCCCAGTACATATCTACCCTGGTTTTCACAAGATTTTGGTGGTAGCACCGATGGCTACCCAAAATAGAAGTCCCGTGACTCAGCAATCAACTTGCCACGCGAGATCACTTGTGTAGTGATCCGCTCGATCTGCCAGCTCCCGCCTCTACTTAGAGGCTCGCCGGCGTCTCCCAACACACCATCAGTGTGCGGTATGTTCCCTCTCGTCACCCCGCTTGATATCCGCACTTGTGTTTGTTCTGCGCCTCATGAAACGTATCTTGTGCGCGCGCGCATCGGGCGGCTCTCAAGCTGAAGTCGGAGAGGGGTTCTGCGTGACAAGATTCCAGGCAGTGCGTGCCAACTCTCCCCTTTCGCTCCTTCGGCGTTGTCTTCCATTTGGACACCCTGTTCCCGCTTTTTTTGTGTCGTCATCGCTATCGTTTTTTTGACCTTAGTTAGACCTACCATACGTGTATGCTGGTGGACGCACGAGTCCCGCGATGGCCATGGATTCTCCCCATCACTCACTCGTTCTTTCTTCCCTTTCTACGTGGTTCGGAGGAGTATATACGAGAGGAATAGGACTGGGACTCACCCAGTCCTATCATCCGTGCCCGAGTCCTACTCAGTCCCATCAAACAATAGCACTGGGCCCATCAAGAATAGGACTCGACTCACTGGACATACCAGCAATCAAACATCCATCAAATGTGTGATCCGCCGTGTAAGGTCGGTGATCCGTGCATGCCGTTGTCTTGCGCAGCTTTTTGTGTCTTTCCCTCTTCTGGTGTGCAACACCTTGGCTTGGCACCGACTGCGCAGAACGAACCGACATCAATTTCGATGTGCGCTTCGAAACAACTTTTTTGAAACGACTCGGAACTCCAGACTATGTACTTACCAACCACCCCGGCATCGGTTTCGCAGCACAGGTAGTGGCCTGTGCCGCAATCTTTTTGTTTGCTTCACATATTGCCTGTGCACAATGTACTATAAATTGAAGTAGTTCAACCTTGAATAAAATTAACTGGCAAAGATGTAGCCTGCATCCTCGATGTTTAAGACGCATCTCCAAAAGACAAGAGAGATTGAAGCATACAGAAATTTCGTGAGAGCTTGAGTACTGATCCAATAATTATTCCACTCAAGGCATTTACGGTGGCTCTGAGCAACCCTAACATCGACCCGTTTTTTTCTGTGGAAAATTCGACTACCTGGATTGCATCACTAGGCTACTGGCTCTATCTCCTGCAAGATGACGTGCCGTAGATTTCAAGTCTCGTCAAGCACTCGGTGAGGACATGTAGCCATTCTGAATACAGAATGTGTAGTTTACTATGTATCTATTTATTTTGTGGTCCCGCGGTTGGAGACCCAGGAGAATGGCGATATCTATGGAATCATTTGAGCCTCAAATAATGGCCTGAGGAGAAGTCAGACATGACCTTCAGATGAACTCGTCGCGTCAAGTAATTGTGCAACACATAGTCTTAAGTAGCTGATAATAAATTAGTAAACTCTCCGCCGACGGAAGGAAGTCGCAAGAAAGGATTATGAGTACCGCTGGACCGTGGGAATTACTTCCTGATTAACTGTTCTTCCAGCAAATGGCTCCTCTGTTGTACTAAACTAAGGCCCTCCGGGCACCCCTGGTACCTCTTGCTATACCAGAGGATATGCAAATATTATTCTTTTTAAAGCCAGATTCACAAAAACAGCGACTACTGGCTCAGGTTCACTTGGTGGACACGAAGCGCGTCAACCAAGCTCACGTTGAGCCATGGATGGATAGCAGAACACAGGCTCATTTGGTTGTATATCCACTAGCAAGATTGATGAGTTTCTACTGGAGGGAGGAGCGTCGCTTTCAGCAGAATATCTTTTGGATTTAATGAATTAATGAACAGTGGCCATGCTATTATTTGTGTGAGTTTCTATTCGTACATACCGTTTGATCGATGGAGGCGCACGCCTCTCGATTTTGGTGCACTGCCCTCCATAAAAGGATTCATCCTCATTATTTAGTTTTTTTATTTGAGTTTTTAACGGGCAGTGGGTGGGGCTGAAGAGGAAGTGCAGTAAGGTGAGAGGGAGGGGCGAGTGAAGATGGCCAAGTTACAGGCACGATACATCAGTTTCGGGGGGATAGACAGGAGACACTGGGAGAGGTTTTGAGATATTTATTTAGTTCATATCGAGAATCCCACTGATGGCATCCGAACAGGAGGCTGAGAAAGGGTGCCTTGAGAGTATATTTAATTAATTTTCGAGGATTTCGCTGATGGGATCAAGAATGTCATGATCTTGATTTTTTTACAATTCGATTCTGAGACCTGGTTCCTAAGTCGGTACCAGGAATTTCTCCATATTATAATATTTTTGCCCTTTCTCACCTCCTCTACCCACCTCTTTATTTAACTGCTTCTAGGCCTGCGTTTTCTCACTGCGTGTTCAACTTTCGTCCTCGTTTGTACCAGGGATTTATTGCCATTTTTATACCTACAAATCTGGCAAGTCGCACTGCCTCGGGAAT
The DNA here is from genome assembly GCA_029378395.1 of Mycena leptocephala. Taxonomy (NCBI): domain Eukaryota; kingdom Fungi; phylum Basidiomycota; class Agaricomycetes; order Agaricales; family Mycenaceae; genus Mycena; species Mycena leptocephala. The sequence goes on from JARJLF010000284.1 coordinate 121,434, forward strand.
CAACGTAGACCAAGTCCAGTGGTTTAAGAGCTTTCCTTCCAACAGAGATGAGACTGTTCTGCTGTCCTGTTGAGCGTGGACGGAGGGGGCGGTGCTAGTTTGTATTATTTCAGCATCCCTGCGGCCACGTAAAAGCGAGGTACGAACTCAAATTTTGTTGTAGCGTCTGTTTATAAGATACCAGGGGCAACGTACTGCCAGAGGATTCTCCACGCATAAATAGGGCCAATCCTCCATTCTTTCTGGTCCCTAGATTTGCCTGTCCGCCCCTCCTTCCATACTAAGAACTCAAGTCCTTGGCTGCCGTTAATTTTCATCCCTCGGATGGTCGCAATCGGTGCGTGCTTTAAGTTTCTGCATCTCTGCTGCCATGGCTGCGTGTCGCTAGCGCTGGAAACAAACACTGGGTTTCTACTTTTCTAATGGCCCCTTCAATGTCTCCACTTACAGCTGTTTGCAAAGTTAATGGCACTGACGATCATTTCATAAATAAGAGCAAATTAATTAGTTCCCGTCTTGCGGAGGTCCAGTGGCGAGCTCAATTCTTGACTGTTTTCCTCGTGAGTAGGCGCGTTCGAACAGTGATTAACAGTTCCTTCTTTTAGATGTGACATGTATGGATCTGAATAAGTTCGAAAAATGGAATATAGAATTAGGACCCCAGGGTATATTGGGCAGAAAGAGCCATCAAATTGGGTTCGAACGCACCTACACGCAAGGAAAACGGCGAAGAATTGAGCCCACAGTGAGTGTTTCAAAAGTGGAAGTATTTAATTTGCTCTTATTTATAAAATGATAGTTGGTGCCATTAGCTTTGCAACAGCTGTAAATCTACTCCAAATCATGCTGTTCTGGTGCAATATTACGTTCAACAAGGCGGCATTGGTCAATGATAAAAATTGTAGCTATTATTAGGAGTCTGACTAAAGAAATCTGACCCAACTGGAACACACTTTGAGATGGCCCATTATACAACCTTCCCCCGAGTCTGCCGCGTGACAAGGGATAATGTTGAAGCTGCGCATCAGCGGAGCGGAATTTGCCGAATCAATTTGACGGCAACCTGCACTCAAGTTCTTAGTTCTACGTGCTTCTATCCTCAGTTGCCTGTCCTTTCAAGTAAAGGTGTAGTCCATACGCCCAGTACGCGCACACTTGGATCAGCGACAGCTTGGGGCGGATCACACATTGATGGCAGATCAATGGCAGATTGATTGTTGGAGCGCGGACTTCGCGAGTCCTATTCTTGACGACCCGAGTCCATTTCTTTGATCGGATTTAGTAGGACTGGGCATCGATGATAGGATTGGGTGAGTCCCAGTCCTATTCATCTCGTCGATACTCGGTTCGGAGGCCTTTTTTTTTTTTTTGAGTGTCGCATGCGAGATCTGTGCGCTTCGTTACCGCATGCGTTTTTCCATCGACGTCGGTACTGGTTTCCGGCCGTGACGAGTACATCTGTGTCCGTTAATGTAGCATTGGACACGCCACGCCGAGAAGACTGATATCAATCTGGCTTTAGACCTATCCCCTCCGTTTTTACTTGTGGACGCATGACTCCTGCGTTGGATATACAAGCACGCCCTTCCCGCACATCGAACACGGCTCTGATCCGTCTACATATCGAGTTATCGAGTTGTGTTTCCCACTTAGGCGAGTCTGCGGTGGTTGATATATGCCCCGGGCAGAAGGCTTGAGGCGCGGCATATCTCCTACATCCTCTATATCTGTGGACATAACGAGACTGAGCGTTGAATGCTAAGCGCTACAGGCTACGTCGGACCCAAATGATACCGGCTGCCGTTTACCTGCCCGTCCGTCCGTAGAATGCCACATAGGCGTGCGTGTGGCGCATCGTAAATTGTGCGTGTCCATCTGAAGAATTCAATTTATCTCCAAATTTGGCTCACCATCTCCGTGCCTCCGGTCATGCAACGTTCAGCATTGAGAATGGCGCCGAATCAAGCGCTGAATCGCTCCGCTAAAATCGCTCAGCGCTCCTTCCGAAGTGCCCCCACCATTTCGGTCGGTGCCACATAAGTTGTATTGATAGACAAACATCTGTCTCTCTTTTTAAAATTCCGGGTGTCCGTCCGGAATCTTTTAAATCAGCTTCTGGACTTTCTAACCCGCAAATTTGCAGGCGTCCGTCGAGCGCCAGCCGCCGCCCTCGGCATTGCCCTACTTCCTTACGCTTTCAGTCCCATTTGGTCTTATCAAAAATTCTTAAGAGCTCCTTAACTCCTTGAACCGAAGCGCTGGGGTGCGAGGCGGCCCAGCGCGCGCTTGTAGGGTATAGTGTTATATAATTTGAGTGATTGTCGCGTTCAGTGTCCAGAGTCCTGGGACGAAAAACTGTAAGAAGCGCTGTGCGCTTTGAACGGAGCGATGCAGCACTTGATTCGGGGTCAATGTAAGTTTAAACATTGATGGTCCCAAGGCAGGGAACTGACGGAAGCCAGGCACAATCTTATAAAAGAGCGAGAGGGGAGAGAAGAAACACCAATCCTTGTTCTTTCGCGTTCACGTGGTTCGCCACTGGTTTTTGTCCAATGCCGAAGCTTAGACTGGCCGTGGCTTTCTTGCACTTCTCACAAAGTGCCATGCTAGTGGGTACTCTGGGTATCCGACTTGTACAGCTTGAAAACGGTTCTAGTTTCGGCTTCTGACAGCTTCTGACTCTTCCTCAGCAATCATCCATCCTCGTGATGGCAGCTCAACCTCTGCATCGACAAACTTCACCTTCGCCATTCCAACTACTGGCGACCAGCGCGACCCTGATGTCACTGACTGGATCAGTGTCGTGTGTTTCCGTATAAGAGAGTTCCTGGGCGAGGTAGAATTCGTTGCTTACATCTTGTGTCAGCCAGACCAAATAACAAAGTATGTTGGATGATCAATTGCTTCCTCGTTTCCTTTTCGGTTGCCTAAACGGTTTTCTCTCTGTCTCTCTCTCAGAGAGCAATGCGACATCGAGGGGGTTGGCATGCCCAAATTCCGATGTATCTGGGATTCTCGTCCGATTCTCCGGTAACGTTGTCGTTGCTGAAGTTGAAGAGATATATATGTTAACATGCCCCCAGCATACCTTGCAAATCTCCTCCTTGGGATTATTGTGATGTATGACTCTAGTCGTGACTCAGGAGCAGCCACGGCAGCCGTATGGTCGCAGCTCGTCACGGTCTACTCTCTTCTCATCAGCGCTGTCACGGCGATTGGCACCCACAGCCTGTCACGCTTCCACTCAGAAATGACGATCTTTCTGGTTATGTCCCCCCTGGTTCATACATTCTCGGATCAATTTAATTATTTTCCTGACCCTTTGTTAGTCCACAACGCTTGTGACCTACGCCTTGCTTGGGTCGAGGGCCTACGCTTCCTTGGGTTCAGGGGGCAGTCTCATCGACTTCACATCCTTTCGCCGCACGGTAAACCCCTGCCCCGATTTCTCATCCTCTGCTTCTATCTAATGGCATCTGGACTTCTACTATTCACAATTAGTGCCAATGACAGTCATTTCACTGCTGTCAGTCCCTGCGAAAATTTGCCCGACAACGGCCATGTGGTCAGCGTGGAGGACTTCATTTTGGTCCCCTACCTCGTAGTTCCGCTTGTGATTATTCCGATCATCGGGACTCTTGGGCCCACTGCGGGTGATGCGCCCTCAATTTTATAATAATGGGGGCAACCGCTCCAATTATTCTTCTAGTCGTCGCCTTCACTTGCGCTATTATTAATCGAGGCGTTCTCTGGCCGAGCATAATTACAGTAAGTGATTGTTGGCTGAACGATCAACTTGTGCGAACCAGAGTTATGGCTCTGGGGGGCTGAGGATTCTCCAAGACCGAATGTGTTTCATCAATTTGAGATTGTAGGGCGCCCAGGGACGCAGTGATCAAAACAGTTAAACGAGACGAGCTGGCACGCACCACTTACCGTGTCAAATTTTGGTTAAAATTAGTGGATTCCAGAATGTGATACTTCTTGAAATTTTACCCTGGTTTTCTGCCGCGATGCCAGCCGAGGAACAACGAGTGTCTGGCACAGCGTCCGCGTGCTAGAACTAATATTTTCAGACTCGTACTGATGGATACCGCGGCATCAGAAACTCATTGTTTTGGAGGGACCTACAATGGCTTAGGATTGGTTTTGTCTGGCTTTGGCTCTGGAAGTCCTAAGCCAGGAGCAAGCCATGGCTTGGGCAGCAAAACATAGCAGACAGGTTCTGAGGTTTTCCACCCATTGTGCGTGGTTTTTGGCGGATCAGTACTCAAATGTTAAGCGCGCCAGGAGAAGTGAATTTACCGCCGATGATCGCTCCATTTTCAGTTCACCATGCGAAAGCGGTCGTCCCAATCAGGACATGCCATCGCAACGCTATCACAATTCTGTAAATGAGACGGTAGATTATAACTGTGGGGCCGAGGGTAATTTTCACCTACGAAACAACGGTTTAAACTAGTTTTGAACCCCTGATATCCTGTACGGCCTCTTCTGGACCAATAGTGATGTGCTTGGCTTCGTTCGAAGCCCCCGAAAACCCGAAAGCCAAAGCCCTGGCTTCGCAACGCCAAGCCAAGCCAAAGTCAGGGCTTGATGAGGGCTTTGGCTTGAGGTCTGCAAAGCCAAAGCCGGTGCTTGGAGCCCGGGTTCTGACCTTTGCATACAATCCACTTACCCTACAGATTCAATTTCCAGTATAAATTCCACAGTGCACGGCTTTAGGGGACAAAGTCAATTTATCGAATTATGACCTGAGCCATACATCCAACGCGAATCAAGAGCCCGCATACATCAATAAATTATGATCTTTGACCTTTAGAGGATTCTGTTGATATTGCGGACCCTGAGAGAATCCTCAGGTGTTCCGACTGTTGTCTGGGTAAATGTGAGTATTTATCCGACTTTTTACATACCATTACAGGCCTAGTATTTAGAAAATATTCAAAGCCTAGACTTAAGCCAATGCCCGGCCAAGCCGAGCCCTCTACCTAACCAGGGCTTTGGCTTTGGCTTGAAGAATATGAAGCCAAAGCCCGACGAAGCCAAGCCAAAGCCCTGGCTTCAAAGCCAAGCCAAGCCAAAGCCAAGCCCGAACATCACTAGCGGCACCAATTGAAGTCACGGCTTGTCTAGGATACTATGGGAACTCTCGGCGTCGTCAGTGGATGGTCTCTTCCCACCAGCCTGGGAATATAGCTTCACGATGTCGAGAAGCAGCCGGCGCGCACGGGTTGAAACACCGGCGTCCCATTGCTTTCCCTTGAAATACGAAAAAGTGGAGTAGACAGTTCCCCGGACAGAAGTTAATCTCCGATGCACGGGTGAGGCGACAAACCCGGAAATAAAACCGGAAATGGGATGCACATATGGGAGCTGCCGGCTAGAGAATGGGAAAAATGGAAGAATACAAACAGGTGCACTCTGATACGGCCCATTCACTTAATATGTATACAAGGTATCGAAGGTGGAGCATGCCAACCGATTGAGCCGCTTTATCGTGCGCCTATGCCGAATCTACCTCTGTTACAAGGCAAGCCGCCGACCATCGGGAAACCTGCGGGGATGAGTGTATCTGCGCTTTATGTGTTTGCAGAGACTCCAGCGAGTGTTCAAGTTTGTGGGACGGTCTCCATGGCAAGATTCCGGCGGCGGACAAAGTGGAGATCCACTTGGCAGTGTCTTTGAATGCACCCCACAAGAACGAAGATTGTTATCCAGCACGAGACGAGCTTTCATTTATGCTACTCAGTGCGAGTTTAAATCCTTGTGGACTAAAAATCTTGTGCATAAGGCTGATCTTCATCTTGATGCTTATTATCAAGAGCGAAGTCTGACTAAATAGCGGGATATAAAAGCCTTGGTGCAATTGCAGTCGCCTCTTACTGATTTTTATCTTGATTCTTATCATCAAGAGCGTAAGTCTGACTAAATAGTGGGATATAAAAGCTTTGGTACAATCGCAGTCGCCTTCAAGATCTTCGAAGCACCCCACTTTTTACTCTCGCCAAATATGCAACTTCTTGCTGCCATCACTGCTTCACTGTTGCTCGTATCTTCTGCTACAGCACAGAGCATCGGGCTCTTCACCGAGAAAGATTTCGACGGGGAAGCGCTTTTTCCCGCTGTCGATCCCGGAGCCTGCAATGTAGGTGTCAGTCTATGGATCATATCATACTAATCCACGAAAATGTACAGCCGGTCAACGAACCTTTCATTTCGCATCTGCTCTCTGCTGTGGCAGATCCCGGTTTTATTTGCAAAATGTTCACGGATACCAGCTGCAGCCACTGTGCGGCATGCGTTGATGCGGATGGATTCCGCAATATGGCCAGCGTATGGACTGAGTGACTTTTAAACAATAAGGCTTATAATTTCTGATAGGTCCCCGCTGTTCGTTCCTTCCTCTGCGAGGCTGCCGACCAATTCGGGTGCTCCAATGCCAATTCATGCCAATTTCATTAAGATTTAGTGGGCGTAGTTAATAGTGTCCTGTTTCGTGAAATAACTTTGGTTTTGCTTGACTAGTTTGTTATCAACAGGCTTTGTTACACATGCGCATAAATGAACCAGGCGAATGAGTGGCCGGGGAAGGTGCACACAGGACGGTAGCGCCTGCAGATGGGAGCGGCGTCACTGTCAAAATCCTCACCACAAGTTTAAGTAACAAGTAACTAGTGATGTCCGGGACCCGGCCTGAAGCCCTGAAGCCCTGAAGCCCTAAAGCCAAGCCTGCCCAGGCCCGAGCCAAGCCAAGCCCAACGTCGGGCTTCAGACGGCCTGGGGCTTGGGCTTGAAAATTTCACGCCTGAGCCCGGTGCGCAAGCCCGGGCTTGGGTCTGTTGTTTAACCTCCCATGTGTATGCCTAACATTCCGTTGTAATTCAAACTTCAAGTTGGCTATATTTGAATACGCCAGCCGTATATTGTATCCTATCCATTCATATTCGTATTCATATTCGGTTGTATTTATATTCAGATGGAACCTCCAGGGCCGTATCATATCTGTATTCATTTGACTAGATTCAAATTTTAATTTTTCGTATCATATTCTTGGCCAGCACTAGGACTCTGGCTTGGGTCGGGAAATCCAAAGCCGCTGCCAGGGCTAGGCACTGCGTTCAGGCAAAAATGGGATACTTATTCCAAGGGTTTCAAACTTTCAACTGTCAGATTGCCGAGACTGTCGGCGTCTAAAGTAGACGCCGGGCAAACACTCGGATGATGTCGCCAAACAACTCGCTCTTTTCCGTTTTCCATCATCTCAAAACGGCTCCTAGCTCAGCGGCGCCAGGCGACATGCGAATGCCTTCAAATCAACCGTCTCGTGTACCAGCTCCTCTGGCGCCCCGACACGGCGTCTAAACTGCCACTTGAAGTCGGATACTTTCCCTCCCGAGGACTGCGATGGATAACTGGGGCTGGAGTCGGTCTTCCGGACCACGGCTTCGCATCCACGGCGGCGACTAGATCGGTGGGGTGGATAGATGTCGGTGAGTGTAACCTTTGACCCCCACATCGCAGACGCGCAAAGATCCCTTAACTCGTTTTGTGCCCTTATAACAGACCAACACTTCCCGTCTGGCTCGCCCTACGGCTTCCCCACCGTCTTCTGTTGTACCTCCTGGCTCACCCCTTTTCCTCGTCGTCCTGCTCGCCCCACCGTGTGTCGCCATGCGCAGCTCCTCCTACATCTCTTTATCACTTCCTGCACTTCGACATACCCTCAATGCACGACCCTCCCCTGCGTCGGGCTCTCCTATTCCTTATATTCCTCCTCTTTCCTGTTCTTCTTCCTGGGGCCACCGATCTCAAATCCACACCTCCCACTCCACCGTCTCTTCAAGCTCGCCGCGTAACCTTGCAGAACTTCCTGAGTTGAAGTAACCCCCGCCTGTGCCGCCCCACCCCCGCTCCCGTCTACCCCGGCTTCTTCCTTTACGGTTGATGTTGCTTCTTTTTACCGAATCCACATCTCCGCCTCTTCTTCCATCCTTTCTTTAACCTCCCGACTACGTACCCTTCCAACCAGATCGACCATCGCTCGCTCCGCACCGGTTTTCTCCGCGCCTTCCCTCACCTGGGCAACTCATGGCCACCATCGCCACATACATCAAGGTCCGCAGGAGGATGTACGAGACGGTACTTGCAGGCGCTATCAATACCAGCGCGCGGCGCGTCCTTCTCGGCTCGATACTCGTGGACTCGAGGTTGCGTGGCAGAACGCATCTCATGCGCCGCTGAAGTCGGGGTTGGAACCAGCCACGCGAAGATCGTATGAGATTCTGGATGAAGACTTGACTTGGATGACAGAGTAAGTTTCCACCCGTTCCCTCGCCCTTCCCTGCATTCACCCTCCCTCTTCCCTCCTTCTCCGGTCATCTCTTCCGTTCCGCAATCCCTCATCCTCCATCCCTCATCCCTCCTTCCGTTCCGCTTTCCCTCCTCCCTCCTCCCTCCTTCGCTGCGTGCTCCTACTCCTCATCCCTCCTTTCTCCATAATAATTATAATCGCTGTTCATCACGATCATGCTCATGATTTCCCTCGCTCCCAATGCGCATCCTCACGGGTCCAAATACACTCGCATGGGCCAAATTAAATATGCAATACGGCCCAGGTCCCGCTCGCGATTATAAGTTATGCATTATGAGCGCCAGTGCAAGTCACGCGCTTGCGCTGGCGCTGTATCTGCTGCAGGCCTGCAGCTCTGATTCTTCGGTCCATGCAGTGTGGGCTTCCGACGGGGGTAGGTGGGCCTTCCTTTCCTATCCTTTTTGTCTACATCGAACGCAGCGCCGTCCCCCATCTGGCTATTTCTTTTTACTTCTTCTTTCTTTATTGGGGGCGTTCTCAGACCGACCCTACCCCACATACGTTCTCACCGATGAACGCAGGAAACCGACTGTCCCATGAGATCAGCTGCCGACCCAACCCAGTGGTTTTCGTGGACATGAAAAATTCCAACAAATTCTGATCCATCCTCGAGGCTGCGACCGAAACGTTGAAGGAATTTGTCCTCCTCAGGATTGTAGTCGCGTGGAGACTTCGAATATTCGGCCAAAATCTTGGTCGTAATGGCAGTGTTCATCCCTTTGATATTCCAACCGGGTGTCGCCTTGTTGATATCGTAAAGGATAAGGTCGAGCATCTGGTCAATTTGTCGACTCGAAAACCATTCCCTCGACAAGTAAATGGCAAGGGAGTCGACAGGATCTCCGTGACTGCGTGGAAGGCCCCCGATCTCTTCCAACGGAATATTTCCAGACCAGGCCAAGGTATTGAGTGACCGTAGGACTTTTTTTACCTCCTTGCGGTGCAGTGAGTCTATTTTCCCCAACCACTCTATTCCCTCGACCCACGCATCTACATTGGGCTTTACAATGACCTGATATTCGCTCCACAGGTCCGGCGTCCAGAGCGGGAATTTTTGTCCTGTCCCCGGCATGCAAATTGACTCTGCGCCATCCAAATAACGTTGCCTGCTTTCCTTCTTCAGTTCCGCAATCAAACTCGGGGGAGGTACCCGAATCTCCGTGGTGAGAAGATCGAAGTCCGAGTGAATGGCGTCTTCACTAAACCAATTATGGCCGGAAGGAACTTTGTACGCGGCAGCAGTGGGTGCCATTGGTGGGATTTCGAACTCAGCAAGTTTGAGAACGGAAAGCAGGGGGTTTGGAAGGTATAGGCCGCGAATTAAAGGCGAAATTGTTGCTTGGATTCGGACGTGGGATTGTACGGCAGAGGGGACATTTTGAATCTGATATCCGTTTCTGCGCCAGCTTGGGTCGGTGGGGGATGGATTGCCATGAGGTAGTTGGCTGGCCATTAGAGTAGTGGGCAGAGATGGTTTTCTGTTGAGTGACAAGGTGAAATTTTCACTGCCCCAATAAGGTTATCCACAAAGTCACGCACAGATACCACTGAATAATCACGCGCAAACGGTCAAATATTATTTAGAACACCTCAGAGTACAGTTGGGGAGGATGTTGTTCATTCTAAAGCCCTAGCCATTGCTCAAAGATAAACAGAGTTCCGGCACGTGCTGGACACGGCGGAGGTAAGTTGCAAGGCGACTTGAGGCGACCGACAACAAATAGGTAAATTACCCGTCACGTGACCGCGGTAAATTACATATTACTGTAGTATTTCGTTCAATTTGTATGGTCACATGTCACACGCCCAAAAATCTACGAAAGGGCCTTAAGTTAGTAAGTCACAGCGTCACAAGGGCTCTGAACGAAAGGTCCCAGTGAAGTCACTCGAAATTTGCCCAAATTTGGGCCAAAAAGGGGGGTAAAAAACGAAAATTTTCGTAAGTCACACATGTCCCAGGATGTCATACGAAAGGTCCGGTTCGGCTTACGAATTGAACGAAATACTACAGTAATTTACATCCCTATTTGTTCCGCAACCCCAGAGGTGACGCGGACCGGTCACATCGACGTTGCGTCACGGCGCAGAACCGGCGCAGATTGACGCAGACTGACGCAAACAAAAGGCGCAACTGACGCTGCGAGGCGCACGATTGACTTTGCAAGGCGCTGGATTGACGTTGAAAATCGGCGCAGTGACGTTTGTGACGTTGCACGGAATCTAGTCAAAGGTTTTCGACGACCTCAACGATGACTATCTGTATGTTTTTTTGCAGTGAACGATGTACTAAGGACCCTACTAGATGCCCCCGGGATATCAGGCCTTAGGGATGGCGGCAAATGTAAGTTCAAACATTGACGCAAATTCAACTGACGCAGACTGACGTTGCATGCGTCAAACGTCAGTGCTGCGTCAAAATCTCCTTGCCCCTGTCACAGGTACCAAATTTGTCCACTTCACGACCCTCTGTCACCCGTCACCTGAACAAATGGTACAGTGCATTCTCCTCCTTCTCCTAGTCTTGTCCTAGTCTCCGAAATTTAGCCGGCATCCAAGTCACGAATACAATCCGACTGTCACGGCGCATTATCGCACATTGATACTGGACATGATGGTTACAGATGTTACTCACCTTTCCCTCACCACCATCTCATGCCTTCATTCGGGACGACGATATCGTCCGGAATCCAGGACATCTCTGCAATCCTCTCGCTTTTTGGGACGGAGCAATGTGAATTGCATGTTGGATCAGCTCTTTGCGGAGGCGGCAGCGGTGGCTACCTCTACGCCGCCATTACGCCGGTCTCGATCTTCGGCAGTCTTGGCGTGGCAAAGGCGGCTTTCAGCATCTTTCTCACCAGTCTCCCATTCGGTGCACGAAAGCTCAAACATATGGGATTCGAGCCCAAGGGCGATGTCGTGGCCGCTACGTTGCTGGATGGTGATCGATACGTCGCGGAGACGCGTCTACTCCGACTTCTAGACAAGCACTATATCCGCAGCGCACAGCATGTCTCAGTCGAGCGTCCTGCTATCACCCCAAGACTCATTCCGCTCCACCCATGGGACCTCTGGCTCCTGGTGGCCTCGGTGATCGTCGCATGTTTGGGTGTCCTTCCCTACGTCCACTTCTCCGTCCGGCAGCACACCTCTTTTCCGCCCCGTGCTGTAGTTTTCCCACTCTGCCGGGTCATGGGGGGCCTGTTGTGTGTTTTCCCAGCCCAACTCCTTTTACAGGCCCGCATCGAGATGATCATCAAACAGCGTCTCTTGTTCAAGGGTATCAATGACGTCTCGAAAAAGCACAATACAAAGATCCCCCTTCAGCACATCCTTTGGGATGAATCATTCACTTCAGAGGCATGCCTCTCCTCGCTTGTCAATTTTTTCAGTCTCGAGTCAAAGGAGGCTGAGAAGACTGCACGTTTCGTTCAACATGTTGCGGCTGTCTTGCGGTTTCGATCGGAATCGAGTCCGAAACAGATCGCTAACGTGATCCAGATGTATCTCACAAAATCCTGGTCATGGTACGCTTTGATCTTTGCGCTGGTGGTTGGGTTTTTCATGACGATCGTCGGATATATTGGCTGCTTCACCATCGTCCAGAGCTCCTCCGATCCACTGGACACATACATCTCACAGGGGGCATGCAGCATGGCTTATTTCAAAATAAGCCAGCGTTGCTTATACGCGGCTTATATGCCGCTTGTGTCTGGCTTATCGGATGAGATGGCGATAAGATTAAATCAGTTGATTTGGTTGATAAGGGTTCTCTCCCAATTGGGAATTGATGGGTAAACCTCTATAATTCCAAAGAAGGTAGTGCCAGAAGAAATAACAATAGCCCGGTGTTGCAGCGGAGCCCAATAACATTGTGCAGCACATCATAATACAGACTCAGATCGCATATGAAGCTTCTCCGAACTTTGTTAAAAAAAAATGTGCACTTCCGAGTCTTCAAGTTAGGTCTCTCACGCCAGTTGTGTTTGTATATTCTCATGACACTTGAACAGAACTCCGAGCATGATGCATATACAGCATATAAAGTGTTCATTCTCCACGAGACCTACTTTCAATTGCTCCAGGCTCTTCACCAAGAACCAAGCAAGATATCTTATACTTTGTGGCCAATTTATGCGAAGAACCTCTGCCTAATCTTGGTGCGCCAACCTCTTGAGAACCTTGGTGTCCTGTGCTCGCAACAGTGTGAGCTCGGAGAATTGAGGGCAGGATCAGAGACACTCCACACCTGTGAAGCCACGCCATCACGCAAGTAGGAACTCGGATCTGGAAGGAAAAGAGTGAGTCCAAGCGAGTACAGGAACCAAATAAATGGTTGCATACTACTTTGAATATGTGTCTTCTAAAAAAAAACTCGTCTCAAATTCAATGTTTACACACGGGGACATTTCAAGCTGAATTTTACAAACTGTTTGAGGCCTGAAGGAATGACATCAATGACTTGAAGGACCGGATGCCCACCTATGCACAAGTTCCCGCCTGAGCCGAGTTTGGGATGGTGCAACGATGAAACAAGGAGTCTGCCCAGCATTACTTGAGTGGAAATGAGATGCATTAAAAACAGATGGACTTGCCTTGAGATCTGAGCGACCGTTAAAGCGCAGGAATGTGCACTGTGGTATAATTCGGCCGCTTTTGGCCGCTCCGGCCCGCTCGGTTTTAATCAGCCGCAGTTATCACAGGCCAAGCCATCAGCTCTTATCGTCATCGATAAGCCGGGCACAAGCGGCAAATAAGCCACATACAAGCAACGCTGGCTTATTTCAAAATAAGCCACGCTGCATGCCCCCTGTGTCTGGCTCAGTGCTGAAGCAACCCTGGCTTTCTTTCGGCTTTTCATATGGGGACTAAATCCACCCTGGGACGATTCAGAAGGCATTTATTTAGCACCAACCGAAATGTCGCCTCTCCCAGTCGTCGCACCCACATGGGTAGTGATTGAGAAAAAACAGTATCAAATGTTCAAAATTCTCAACGAGACTACGTTTTGGCAGGGGCTGACGGCGTATTCTGGACCAGTGGATATCAGTATGAGACGCATTCGAGGGTCCCAGCGCTGGTATTCGTGGATCAAAGGGGAAGACGTCGAAATGCAGCTCGTTTGCATTATTGTCGAGGGACAGGAAACGGTCCTATTTCGCGTGGATAACACACAGAACATGAGATTCTACCATGCCGACATCAAGTTCAATCTGGGGCATGTGGTACTAAAGGAAGAGGTGAAGGAAGATCACGAGCTCATGAAAGAGGACACGGACTTCAAGATAGATGTCTTCGAAGATTATAACCTCATCATATCCACCAAGAACAGAGCACAAAGTTGTGTCGGTCCTATAAAAGCTTCATGGCCGCTCTCCGAGTCTTCGTGAGTCCTTTTCAATTATTCGAGATGCATCTCATGTTTGTATTCAGGGTGACTAGTTACGTAATCAATCAAACCGAAGGTCGACTGCGTGACCCCGAGTACGGTGAGCAGACTGGCAACAAAAGGCCACAAGCGTGGTCAGATCTTGTTAGATATGTCGACATATTATTGAGTGGCACGGAACTGGGATACCAGCAGTTCAGTGTCTGCCGCGAGATCATTTCTGACACAGCACCATCAGAGAGTGAGTTTGGAACTACTCGTGACTCTGAAATTTGCTACAACAGTCCTACAGGTCTACGTCAACAACTTCGGGACTATTTGTCTACCCATACAAACAAAATCTATGAGGTGAAGAATCTCTTGCCGCTGACACATTCTCGTTGTAATGTTCACATCCGTCACTCATAGGGCGCACCAGAGCTTGACTGGGCCCTGCAAAATTACTACAATGCTCAGTGGGAGGTGTTTTTCAAAGGGATACTATCTCTCGTCCGGCTTTTCGAACCGGTCAACGCGGCGAACTTTCCAAAAATGAGACATCAAAAGGTTGTGGATACCGATGCAGTGGTAAATGTACGACTGTCGCGTACTGCATGGGCAGCCTAGCCTAAAGCTCGTTTTAGGTGGCTTTGACGAGCTGGAAATCCAATGCGGCAACTGGAAACACGACTCCGACGGCCGATAACTGGTTTTGGAGATGAGACGGACAGAGTTCTCGCCTTTTTCATGTCCGGGGATTGGACAAGAGCTGACTTATGGAAGATGAAAATCAAGGTATGCGGCCAGACCTTTACTTGAAAACATCGCCGATGTCAACCTAGAGGGCAAACGAGATCCCACTGCGTTAGAGGACGCGTCGGCCCATGGCCGCACAGAGATTGTGCGGCTCCTTCTCGAGGGCGACTCTGACTTGAACAGCGGGTATGACAGCGCTTTGCATGCTGCAGCCAGTTCCGGTCAGGCAGCAATCGTGCATCTGTTTCTTGAAAAGGGCGCCGATCTCAATGCACCGGGTGGACCCTTGTTACAAACCGCATCTAGGTCTGGTCAGATAGATGTTGTGAAGGTCCTGCTCGACAGTGGCGCCGATGTAAACACATCAGGCGGGAAATACGGCAGCGCTTTACAGGCCGCGTCCTACGAGGGCCATGAAGAAATTGTGCGTCTCCTGCTTAACGCAGGCGCCGACGTGCGCACACTCGGCGGCCTGTATAACGGTGTAGTGCAGGCCGCATCCATGGGCCATAAAGAGATTTTGCAGCTCCTACTCGGAGCCGGTGCGGACGTGGACTCACAGGGTGGAAAATACGGCTGTGCGCTGCAGGCCGCGTCCTACGAAGGTCACGCAGAAATTGTGCTTCTTCTGCTCAACGCCGGCGCCGAGGTGAACACCATGGGCGGGTTGTACGGCAGCGCTCTGGAGGCTGCCTCTGGTGCCGGCAAACAGGAGATTGTGCAGCTATTGCTTGACCAGGACGCCGATTTGAATGCAATGGGCGGACTATATGGCAGCGCATTGGTGGCTGCGGCCTCCAACGGCAATGCAGAAATTGTGCGCCTTCTGCTGGAGAAAGGGGTCGACTCTGTGGATGGGATGAGCGAACTATATGGAACCGCGCTGCAGGCCGCATCCAATAATGGCTATGAAGAGATTGCGCAGTTTTGCGTCAAAACGGTGCCGATGTTGACGTACACGGTGGATACTATGGTGGTGCATCGGAGGGCCAGTGCCGGGCATTCCACACAAGGCTTATGTCTCGGCTCGAAGTGGGTGCTGATTTCGGAGATATGCTGCAGAAGGCATTGGCTCTGAACCTCCTAGAGACTTCCAAAGTTCTCCTCGCAGCCGGTGCGAACGTGAACATACCGGGCGGGAAATTCGGAAGCCCACTGCAGGTTGCATGTTATAGCGGCAACATAGACATTGCACGTCTTTTACTCAAGAAGGGTGCCAATGTCAACCTGCGAGCCGGATATTACGGGAGCGCTTTGCAAGTCGCATCGTACGGAGGCCACGAAGAAATTGTTTCTCTTCTGCTCAATGCCAGTGCCAACGTGAACGCGTCAAGCGGAAAATACGGCAACGCTCTACAGGCTGCGTGCTTCATGGGCCATGAAGGAATTGTCCGTCTTCTGCTCGAGGCCGGCGCCCACGTCAACGCAATGGACGGATTGTACCGCGACACAGTGCAGGCAGCGTGCGGGGTCATAAAGGGATTTTGGATCTCCTACTGAAAGCCGGCGCGGTTGTGAATACCTCGACTGGAAAACACGGTGGCCTTTTACAAGCTGCATCGAGCAATGGCCACGAAGAGATTGTCCGTCTTCTACTCGACGCCGGGGCCGATGCGAACGCCGTGAACAGAACCAATGACAGCGTGTTGCAGATCGCATCAAGCTTAGGTTATGTGGGGATCGTGTGTTGTCTTCTCGAAGCCGGCGCGGACGTAAACAGATCGGGCGGAATGTACAGCAGTGCTTTGCAGGCCGCGTCCACTCAGACAGCCCCAGATATTGTGCGTATTCTGCTCGAAAAAGGCGCCGACGTTAATGCACTGGGTGGCAAGTACGGCACTGCGTTGCAGGCAGCATCACATAACGGTCATCAAGATGTTCTCCGGCTCCTTTCCAAGCTGGCGCAGACGTGAACAAATCTGGAGGCAAGTATGCAGTGCCTTGCAAGCGGCTTCACACCATGGCCACGAGCAGGTTGTGCGGCTCCTTCTCGAAGCTGGCGCAGACATAAACATGGCGGGTGGAAAATATGGTAGTGCTCTGCAGGCCGCATCATATGAGGGGTACGAAGAGATCGTGCGTCTTCTACTTAACAATGGCGCGGACGTCAACATACTGGGCGGAATGTACCATGGCACAGTGCAGGCAGCGTCCACCGGCCGCAAGGAGATTGTATGTCTCCTTCTTCAAGCCGGTGCGGACGTAAACGGAGTGGGTGGGAGGTATAGTGGTGCTTTGCATGCCGCATCTAGTCGGGGAAACGTGGAGATCGTGCGCCTTTTGCAGGAAAATGGTGCTAACGTAAACATGGGGGAGAATATGGCAATCCTTTGGAGGCTGCGTCAATCTTCGGCCACTCGGACATCACGCGCTTTCTACTTAAAAATGGTGCCGACGTGAACATACTGGGGGGAGTATATGGTAGCCCATTGCAAGCAGCGTCAACTTTCGGCCAGGAAGAGATTGTGCGCCTCCTGCTGGAAAGTGGCGCTGACGCGAACATGTTAGGAGGACGATGGGGAAGCCCTTTGCATGCTGCATCGCTTATAGGGCACAAAGAGATTGTGCGGCTCCTTCTCGAAGCCGGCGCGGACATAAACGCGGCGGGTGGAAAATATGTTGGTGCTCCGCAGCCCGCATCAGATGAGGGGCACGAAGAGATTGTGCGTCATCTGCTTAACAATGGTGCCAACGTCAACACAGGACCGGCGGCCATCTGGAAAACCGTAGCCGAGACCTAGTTGGCCCATAGCACCACAGCATCTCATAGCATCCATAGCGGCTCATAGCACGGGTATGTTGTCTCAGGATCCTTCAAATTCTCATTCAACAACCAACTGGCCTCCACCCCTTGCCCGCGCTGCAGAACTTTATTTTAAAACGATGTGCAGTGAAGTTGTAAATAATTTAAAGAGTCGCTTACACATGTCTGATGGAGCTGGCCATGGGATCAGTAGAGACAAGCCGCAAGCTAAGCCGGGTGTTGGCAAAAACACTTGGTTTGACTGCTTCATGAATAAGAGATTAGATTACCAGACAGCGGCCGTGGGATCGCACCACAGGTTCCATGAAAGAGTGCTTCGTTGCAAGAAGACGCTGAGCCACTAATCTATGGGCACTGTATATCAGTGAAAAAAATGAGGACTTGTGATTGGAGGTACTAAAATACAGCACGTAGGTACTAATTTCCAGTGCTTTGGGCCACTAATTTGCAGGGGTGGTAGGGTACTAATTTGAAGTGTCTTCCCTGATCAATATCCCTATCTTTCATACCTTACCCACTTAACGACCTAATGTCTGTTCATCTCGCTCTCTTAACAGCAGATGGTGACTTCCCCTCTGGAGCTATTACACAGCCATAGAAATGAAAGTCGTAGCCCTCTTTAATAGCTATTAGGATGTTCTTACATTCTTCATACCAAGTTGTGTGTTGCTGGATTCAGTTTTGGGTGTCGGCAGGCACCTAGAGGCACCAGTTTCCTAATCCAGAAGGTTGTTGTTGGCGCTTCCCTGAAATACGTGTGGTGGTAGCCTACAGAGGTTTCTGCTGCTTGTTCCTCCGGTGACAAATTCCCGAATGCACCAAGTATGAATGCACGAAGCTTGCGCTCGAAGTTCAAGACATCGGTATAATTAAAGTCTTTCTTCAGTTAGCGAAGCAAGCATTCCAAAAAGGTGTTTGCAGGCTTCGGTCGAATGAAGCCACGGAAGGAGAGGGCAGGTGGGGAAAAAGTTCCGATAGACGAGTATCAGAGTATCAGAGACAGAAGTCCGTCACAGATGGTGAGAAAGATATCGAAAGAGGCTCTGGAGATGGAATGAGTATTCATCGCTAAGATGTGGCTACGCCGCGCCATTAGGAAGAAGCGTGCCCGTAATACCATCTTGACACGATCACGGTGGAAGATATTACGGTTTTGTCCGGCGTCGACAAGTTCACCGAGTACGAAAAGATAGATTGAGACGCTTATTTGATCAGAGATAGGCATTACATTATGCTGTACCGGCGTGTATGTAGGCAACGTAACGCGTAACACCGGCCTCGAAATTGTTGCCTAAATTGCCGGCGTAACCCCCAAAATTGAGTTTTGGAAGCCTTTTGTGTCCATTTTTCGGGCCTGCGGCGCATCAAATTCCCTTTTACAGTTGCGGCCAAATCAAATGAATTGCCTGTTTTGGTAGATACCATCAATTTCCGCTGTTTTTCACTGTGAACAGGTGCTCCCCAAGTCCAAAGCCAACAGGAGATAGTAGACATCTGAGTGAGGCCTCATAATGCTTTGACACATCTCACAATCTTTATTTTGCCTACAATACATGATCACTTTCTACACAATCAGTTGAGAGAAAACCTCACTGATTGTCAGAAATTAGGTGTGGAAACCCCGATATTTGGACATATCTTCCATTTATCTACCTCTAGTATGGTTCTAGTGCCTTTTTCTCAAGAGAAAAGGGTGCAAAGTCAAGAGTTCAGGGCAAATCGATGGTATCTACCAAAAATGGCAATTCATTTGATTTGGCCACAACTGTATGGTAACCAGCTGCTAACTTCAGACCTGTTCAGGAGCGTAACATACCTTGGACAGTTGCCTACATACACACCGGTACAGTAGTTTGTGCATGCACCCACCTTGCCGGCACCATGTCGCGTTATCAATGTTACCCTTCCGGCTTCCTTTAAGGGGCTCACAACTGCAGTCGGCAAATGAGTATGGTACCAGCAGGCAGGGGGGGGGGGAAGCCACGGACGCGAGGGGGAGGGTGGAGGGCGAGGAAGAGGGAGAGAGAAGATTGCACTGTCGAGCAGGTGCACGAACTCGTCGGCGGGCATGCGATCTCTGCGCATTCTGCGCAGGGCTATGTTTTCTACTATTCTGTACACTTTATCTCACTGTGCCACAAAGGCTGTCGATATACGCAGCGCCTTTTGGTTTCCCTTTATGTCTATAGCTTAGGTATTTATACGGACTGTACTCTCGTACGCACCTCAGCGTTGTTCCTACAACACTGAGGTGAGCTATCTCTTACTTGTATCTCTAACCGCGTACTCACGTACTTGTAGTGTTTATTCATTAGGTGAATATTATTCATAGTGTTGTTGCTACAACACTGGGTGTTTATTCTTTAGTTTCTACCGACAACAAGCCGAGCTACAAAGGCATGGCTTTTTGGCCCGAGGCCAAGGTCAGAGAAACACTATTGTTGTAGAACACCCTGGCTTGTTCTCGTCGAGTATATACAAAGTTAGTGGGAGTGGGACTTGCGCAGTCCCACTCGTGATGCATCAGTCCCACTACAGCCGATGGAAGTAGTGGGACTCGCCTCGGTTGCCCCATCACTGTCCCTCGGCATCATTGTTGGCCGCAAGGTTGCCGCTGTTGCGTGATGGGTGCCACAGTCAAGTGTCTTGTCACACCGCGTCAAGATAATGGTGGGTGCACAGTGCGCACTGATTTGACAGATCAGTTGGATTTGTTCGCGTCGAAGGCTGAAAACAGAATAAATATTCAAGTACCGTCACATATGTACGAAGCTAGCATATACACGGAAAATGATGACGACAAATGATTACTATTCGCCAAGAGCCCGACGCGATTTGGTACACTGACGAGAGCCTGCGACAATGTTAGCTTCATCGACTTCCGGTTCTCTCGTGCGCTTCTTTCTTTGGCCCTGTATCTCAGGATATGCGGGGGGTAGATCAGAAGACTCGGCGATAGGAGAAGAAGGCATCGGCATTGGGAACTGAGGCAGATCCGCTTCCATGTTGGAACTGGTAGCGCCCATTTCTAGATTTCTGAGGAACTCGGGATCGTCCAAGTAGCTCAGGAATTCCTCTGTAGGAATGTAGGGATTCAACCCAAGGTCTGTGCATGGATCAATTGTTGAAAGCATTTATGATGGTTGAAACTGACCGTTGTCTGTGATTCCAGGCTGTTGGAATTGTGGGTTTGAGTCTAGGAAGTCTGCCGATGAGCCTATTGGCCATGAGACGTTACCATCATTTGGTGTGCACCAACGTTTCAGATTCGGAATCAGTAGCCCGACGAGTGAAATAGTTCTGCAGAGCAGGATATCAGTGAAGGGACGGAGACTAAAGACGAAAAGTCGAACCTCAGAGATGTTTAGGAGGGTAGATCTGTCACATATGGAATAAGCGACGGGTGAATTGAAAATTCAGAATCAGAGTACCTCGCAAATATGAGGCGCGAGAAAGATGAGATGCTGGTTAAGTCTTGGTTGTTCCGGTGAGAGGCTATTTATACAGCTGAGGCTGCTCTCGAGAAGAGAGATGATACAATAAACAGAAAAGCTCATGAGGTGCGAACCTAGACCGCGAGGCGTCTCTGTGATCTCGGGAATCACTTGGAAAAGAGGGGAATTTGGAACGAAAAAGCACAAGACCCAACACATAATGTGCGAAATTCAGGGCGGTGAGACCGGCAGTGTTCTACCGAAGGAGAGCTAACCAAGTGGAGACTGCCCGCATCCGAATTTGCACAAAGGAGAAACCTGTGGGTTGAAAATTTGAAAAGAGACGTTCATCTGAGCGTTCAAATGGAATCCAAAAGTGATTAACCGCGACAAGAAATGCATTTCACGTTTGACATGGATGTGCTGGCTCTGTGCCCAGGCATGAAAACACCATTAACTGGTTGATTTTGGCAATTTCAGTATATTCCTCGGAGGTGGTTGAAACACGGAATCACGGGGTCCTGCTGCAGGGTCTCGTGCCCCTGTTCTGGTTCCTTAAATGGTTTTTATTGGACAGGATGGATTGGGATTTGGCTGGATTTGGGTTTGGGCTTGAGTTTGGGATTTGGATTTGGTTGAACGGGTTGCTGTGGTGGATTCAGAGGAGAAGTTGGAAGGAAAATCAATGGAGGAGGTTTCAAGGGTTGTACAACGCACTCGGCGGCGCGCTGGTCGCACCATATTACCATCAATATTTTATTCGAGCCCTTGCGCACTGGCCTTCGAAGTCCATTGTCTGGATTGCAGCATGCATATACTTCGCATGGAGCCCTGACCTCGCGCGTGCTGGATTATTGGTTGTATGTGGTGTTGTTGGTTGGATTACCATTTTCACCCGTGCTCCATACCTCCGCGCTTCAACATCGATGAACATAGTTACCCAGTATGGAAATGTGAAAGACTCAAATAGGGTCATCCAGGAGCGCATGTTGTTGAGGTGCGTTTGTGACCAACAACGTGCATAAGATGGGCTTGAGATAAGGTACAAAGGTCGGACTCGATACGCAATAGTGCCCGGAATATTAATCAGGGTCAGCTGGGCAAGAAATGATCAGCTTAATAGGCGATCCACTTTTGCCAGGCCATGGAACTGATGGAGATCCGAATACGATGAGAGGCGGAAGGAAAGCTTTGACAGGTGGTTGTGCAGTGAATCAACAGGTTTCTCACGTCGAACTTCGGATAAACCGGGCCGTGGAAAAGTACTCATCCTTCATTGGAGCAATTGCACACCGGCTTGCGGACCCTGCACCAATAATTCATGAATACAACAATTACCAGAAAAACGACAGAGACAGTCCGGCAGATGATCCACTGATGTGCGATCAGTCCCACTACTGATCCATTTCTGATCAGCCGCGCATTCTTGGCGCATTCAGTCCCACTCCCACTAAAATCGTCGCTGCTCGTTCTCGTCCGTCGGTGCGGTGCGGCGCCCGGCGTATTGGACTCGGAGCGTGCCCGGGAGTGGGAACGCGGCGCGCGCGCGTCAAAGCATGTTCATACTCAAGCATCAAGCCCTCGTCGCTACTCAGCCTCTGTGGGGTAAGTAAGTATGCGGTCAGTGAAACGTGGAAGAACGATGTATACAACTGGTAGAAGTCGATTTCGCCGACGGTGCCGCGGCCGCGGCCCTGGTCGAACAAAGGCCGGGACTCGACGCCGATCGTACGGCTCAAGAATGGGCGTCTAAAGTAGACGCCCGTCCAAACAGCTGAATGCTGTCGCCAAACAACGTGCTCTTTCCCGCTTTCCATCATCTTCTCCATACGACATCGAGGTCAGCCGTGGCCAGATATTCCAAAGGTTTCACGCAACCGTCTCGTTGTACCCGCACTGCTGTGGCGTCTAAACTGCTACTTGGAGTCGAATACTTATAACTTTCTGTCGCGCGGAGGACGCCCGAGGACTACGGTGGAATACTGGGGCTTGTGTGGGCTGGAATCGGTCTTGTGGACCACGGCTTTGGATGCATGGTTGCGACTAGATCGGTGGAATGGATAGACATCGGTGAGTGTAACCTTTCGAATCCCCGCATCGCAGACACGCGAAGATCCCTTACCTCGTCTTGTGCCCTTATAACAGACCGACACTTCCCGTCCGGCTCGCCCTATGGTTTCCTCCCTGTGTTATTTCGTACCTCCTAGCTCACCCTTTCCCCTCATCGTCCCGCTCGTCCCACCGTGCGTCGCCATGCGCAGCACTGCGCGGCTCCCTCTACATCTCTTTATCGCCTCCCACCTTCCTGCACTTCGATATACCCTCAATGCACAACCCTCCCCTGCGTCGGGCTCTCCCATTCCTTATAATCCTCATCTTTCCCGTTCTTCTTCCTGTCCACCACCGATCTCAAATCCACACCTCCCACTCCACCTTCTCTTCAAGCTCGGCGTGTAACCTTGCAGAACTTCCTGAGTTGAAATAACCCCGGCTCCTTCC
Source organism: Mycena leptocephala (assembly GCA_029378395.1). NCBI lineage: Eukaryota > Fungi > Basidiomycota > Agaricomycetes > Agaricales > Mycenaceae > Mycena > Mycena leptocephala. Next base: position 144,629 of record JARJLF010000284.1, read on the forward strand.
TCGTTTACAATTGATGGTGCTTCTTTTTACCGAATCCACATCTCCGCCTCTTCTTCCATCCTTTCTTTAACCTCCCGACTACATACCCTTCCAACCACATCGACCATCACTCGCTCTGCGCCGGCTTTCTCCGCGCCTTCCATCACCTGGGCAACTCATGGCCACCATCGCCACGTACATCATGGTCCGCAGGAGGATGTACAAGACGGTACTTCCAGGCACTATCAATACACGCGCGGTGCGCCCTTCTCGGCTCGATACTCGTGGACTCGAGCTTGCGTGGAGGAATGCATCTCGTGCCCCGTTGAAGTCGGGGTGGGGACCAGCCACGCGAAGATCGTATGAGATTCTGGATGAAGACTTGGTTTGGATGACAGAGTGGGCTTCCACCCATTCCCTTGCCCTCCCCCCTCCCTCCTTCTTCGGTCATCTCTTCCGTTCCGCAATCCCTCATCCTCCATCTCTCATCCCTCCCTCTTCCGTTCCGCCTTCCCTCCTCCCTCCCCCCTTCTTCGCCGCGCGCTCCTACTCCTCATCCCTCCTCCTTTCTCCATAATAATTATAATTGCCGTTCATCATGATCCTGCTCATGATTTCCCTCACTCCCAATGCGCATCCTCACAGGTCTAAATACGATCGCAGAGCCAAATTGAAATATGCAATATGCTTCCCAGGTCCCGCTCGCGATTATAAGTTATGTACTATGAGCGCCAGTGCAAGAGTCACGCGCTTGCGCTGGCGCTGTATTTGCTGCGGCGCTGATTCTTCGGTGCGATGTGGGCTTCCGACGAGGGTAGGTGGCGGTGGGTGAAAACAGGTGCCCACGCGCGCCTTCCTTTCCTATCCTTTTTGTCTACTTCGAACGCGGCGTCGTCCCCCATCTGGCTATTTCTTTTCGCTTCTTCTTTCTTTTATTGGGGGCGTTCTCAGACCGACCGACCCTACCCAACATATGTTCTTGTCGATGAACGCAGGACGCACGACCGCGCCGCCCATGGCCCGTGGCTCGTGGCCTCGGCATTCGTTCGTTCGTTCGTCCCGTTCGTTCTACGCGAGCTTGTTTTTTGCCCGATCCGTGCGCTCGGCTCAGTTCTGTCTTTTTTTCCCAGCCTTCACTGCCCAGGAGGACTTTCTAACTTCCTGTCGCACGCGGCCCGTCCCTTCTATGATTACTTACTGCCGCTTGTTTGATGATGAGCAACGCGGCGTGCATGTACAGTGGCATGGTCTATATCCGGATCTGTCCAGATCTGTGTCAGCGAGGCTGGCGGGAGGTACGTCGAGATTTTCGCAGCCCATAATTGCGAGCATCCAGTCGGCTGTGAGGTCCTTTTCCAGCAAGTAATGTGGTGGTCTCGATTGGGTTATCCAGTGGATGCACTAGGTCCAATTGATCTATGGTCAACAGGCACGTCCGACCGGCAGTGGTTCGTCCAAACGTACCCCGTGATATTTGGCACTTCTGAGGTACGCAACACCAGTCGGTACTCTTAGAACCCATTGATCTTCCAACTTGGGCCAACCGTATCTCGACTAGAAAATATTGACCAGAACAGTCATCCCGATCATCCCCATGTTACCGCGGAGTTTGACATTGTCCTATTCATCTGCACAACATTTGTTCGGGACTCAACGGCGATGCTCCAGGTTTAGACCAATCATCTCGCGAGTGCCGGTCAATATTTGTAAAACTGACATGGCATGACAGCCACTGAATTAGAGAGCTTGCGCAAAAGCCGCACGAGCCGCGTGCGGCTTTTTTTGCATTGCGCAGAGCCGCATGGGAAATTTTTTGCTTTGGCGGCCTGTAACACATGCATATATATGAATGGAATGTGTATAATTTCGCATCGCAGTAGCCGTCTGGGTGCATTTGGTATGTTGTCGTGTGAGCCGGACACCGTCAATTCGCTATAGACCGTTGTCATCATTTTTGCTTTCTCTTCACCATGTCGGAAGAAGTCCAAATTCTCCTCGCCGCCAAGGGCTTTCTAGGACTTATGAGAGTTGCTGTATATCCGGATGTTGATGTCGTCCGCTCCCTCCTATGCCCAGCCAAGGTGGGCTTTCACCGCGTGTGGCAGAATCTTGTGCAGGCTCTATGTCGGAACTTTTGTTGTGTTTTCCATTGTTCTTGGTCTGTGAATGAGTTGAGCGACGTGTGGTGGTGTGAGGAAGACTGTTTTTGGCGCGTCTCTTGTGTGCACCATCGTAGAACCTGAGGCCTGATGCAGTCATATGTTGACTTTCCCACGCTTGGGCCACCACGGTGTCCACAGAATACACAGATTCTGGACATTACAGACCTCTTTTCAACTCTAAATGGAATTTATTAGCGTAATAATTTAAATAACCCCTGCGGCTCTGCGCAATGCAAAAAAGCCGCACGCGGCTCCTGCGGCTTTTGCGCAAGCTCTCTATTGTTCTCTGGGCACGCTTTGACTGCGTGTTCTTAATACTAGATCTTTGGGTTTCTGATATCTGATGGACTATAGAATATGGACACAACATGGGACCAGGTAGGCGGACCTCGTTCTACCGGTTGTAGACCAAGGTAGGCCGGTGACTGTTCTGCAGGCCGCGTTCTGAGTATAAAGGAATCGCGACTTCGTTTCGTTCTCTACCAACACAACCAGGTCGCCGTTCACTGTCAACCCGAGTTCCTCAGTAAATCACCGAAAATGTTGTTTGCGACCTCCATGGCCGTCTTGTTTTCCCTCGTCGCAGCGTCCCCAATCGAGAACTCTACTCTGGCTTTGGTTCCAGCTATCAAGTAGGCCACATGTCCCTTTGTATGCATTCACACTGATTTTCGATAGTGGAATCAACCTCGGCACACTCATTGTCAATGGAGATCATGTCGCGTGGTTCTCTGGTCATCCCAAAAGCGATTACACCGTCATCGGACCAGTAAGAACTTCCCATTTCATTCATAATGCTGATTGGATTCCGTCCTTTCCAGAACAATGTCAACCCTTGCTCCCGTACTTTTGACCTCAAGACAAGCGATGGGGGGACGACGGGTACTTACCAGGAATTCGGGTGCGGGACTAGCGACTATGGGATCAACAAGAACGGAGTATTCTATGCACAGTGCATTGATTTCTCGGAGCCAGCTGCCGACGGTGTTGATAGCGATTACCACTGCTCTTAAGTTGCCATTGCTTCGGTTGGATGAGGTCTTTTGTCTGTGTTTAATTACCACTCAATCAGTTGTGTACCGTCGGATCAGAGAATAGGTACATCATCGGTCGTGTATCATCGTATTGGAGAGTAGTATGTGCACCAAATATTTCCGTGAGGTGGTAAGGAAAAACATTGCTGCTTTCACGTTGTTGTGGGTGCCCTTGAAGGCGGCCTTCTGAAATTCGCTTTGTCCCCCACTCGTGATCGAGCCCACGAAGCCCAGTGTCCACTCCCAGAAATGGACCTTCAAGGCGAGGTCCGCAACCATAAGTACACAAAGTGAATGGAAGCTAAAGTAGAACGCGCGCAGGAATAGATACAGAGCGAGTTGCCTTTAGGCTTTGAGTATATGTGGCAAAAGGCAAGCCGGAGCCTGTATCGAACAGGATACATTAACATTAGAATCGGCAAACGAAAACAAAACAAACTGTGAGATCTGAGTAATTCCGTAGGGAAAGGAGGAGAGTCGCCAAGTAGTCACACCCTCTGCCGCAGGCACTTTCTTCTATGCCATCACCAACGCAGTACTGCTTCATATTTCGAATCTACTGTTTATCGCAGGCACAATAGAAGGCATAGAGAGGTAAATTATAGGCCGTAATGTACACAGGGCACCCATCGGCGCAACGAAATGTTCGGCTCCTTCCGCAAGTTAACAACAGCGACGTGGAGGGATTCCGCGCTTTTTGTAAGATCAGGCGTGACCAGAGGATCCACAGCGGCATCCCAACTTTTGAACAAATGTTCATAAAAAGCATCAGCAACTTTGGGGCCGTCGGAATCGGCGATCAACCTGTTAAAAGATCAACTAGTCAAGTAGAAATCACTAAAAGGGAAAAAAAACATCTGAACTCACCACATCGTTGCTATGACACTCCGAAATCCTGCAAACAGCAGAGCCGCCGCAAGATGCATGGCCTCGTCTGGTAACTCGTCGTCACCTTTCGCCGTCTCACATGCGCTAAGAAACGCCAACGACATCTGTTTCTTCTGCTGAGAACTCTCGTCATTTAGCCGGCGCATTACTAAGACCTTCAGCCAGCCATCCGACAGGACGAGCCCGCTATGAAGAGGATCGGTAGCCTCCTGGATCTCGTGGCATGCAAAATAGACAATCGACGACTGTTTGAGATGAAACAGGAGTGCATCCACAGCTGTCGGCGTGGATCGACCCATACTGGTCAGCCATGCATGCGGAACTCTCTCAATGTCCGTCAACTCGATGTCGGTGTACGGGAGGGCGGAAGATCCCGATGTCTGTGGCTGTATAACGGCGGTCATCTTGAATGGGGTGGTGTCACTAAACACGGGGGGCCAGAGGATCGAGCAGGTTATTGAGTACCAGGAAATCACATAATCTGAAACAGAATCCGAGGCTTCCCCCTCACCATATATGCCAGCGGCATGAATCGGGAGGAAGGTGAAAGGCCCCGCAGGACCCCACCATAACCGTGGTGGTTTTGTAGATTTCTATTCAGGATAATTAGATTCGGGGCCGAAAATGAACTAGAAGGCAGTACCTCCAACTTGAGGTGAGAGAGAACAGGCTTCGCAATGCTTGTCCATATTTCCGCCAAAATGAGGCGCAGGAGGTCGTCCGTACTTAGACTTTCGTGGGCTTCCAGTTTACCTATCAGCCAAGCTTCCAATGCAGATCTCTCCCCGTCTGAATCACTGGCCGCCCGTGGAAGATGGGAGAGGACCTTGATTATATCGGAAGCTGAACCAGACAGTCCTGGAATCCGAAGGAGCGCAACCATGACCCTTGCTTAAGCTAAAGAGATCCCAGGCAGCGGGAGCCGTTGGACATCCTCAGAAAATGTGACGATCAATGCCGTACAACCGAAGTCGTTGCTTGTGTTCAGAATTACGACCGGCCCGTGAAGCGCTGAAGCTCGAAGCGCAACCAGCGGCTTCGGACACAGAAAATTTTCGAATCCCTTGAGCTGACGGACCTCCTCGAGCGCTTTGAGCCAATCTTCACTGAGATTTTTATAGCTCGCAGCTTCAGTATCTAGGACACATATTCCTGAGAACATGGTGCCAGAATGCCACGCGCGGAGAGGTCATGATGAGAGGCTTGCTCGAGTTTCTTCAGCATATCAGAGACTTTTGCAGCCAGTTGAGGATATGCAAGGTAAAGATAGTCTAGGCGTGTACGAAGCTGCAGTGCCTGAGACCAGAATACAGACCTCCCCGCTTCGAGGAGCTCAATGGCCGCGTTTGAGTCATCCAGTCGAGCGGCCCACGCTGCAGCATCGGATGCTAGACTGACATTATCCCTCAATGTCAAGGCCTTCCTCCGAGAATTTATGTCCTGGCAAAGCATTGCCAGCTGGGGAAGCAAGGAAATTGCTGTCTGGTACGCCTCCAATGCAGATTTATGACCTATGCGATCCGCCGCACGGGACCAATTGCGGGCAATTGAGAGACGTTTAGATACAGAGCCGTAGATGTAACTTGAGGATTGGCGGAATAGGTCAATGGCCTTTTCCGCATCAAGTAGGTTGGCAGAATGGCCGTATTTCGGAAGAAAGATTCCGGCCACGTTGCACAGAAAATTGCCGCAATGCAGGCTGTTCTCTGGTACTATAATTAGCTTTGGAGTGCAAAATGTTCTAGAAGTGCAAAACGCATTCGCTTGGGCTCAGTTCTTGCTCAATCGCCTTCGGAAGTGGCTCAAATTGAGCCGACGTCCTGCCAAGGAGCATCCACCGCTCATACAGGCAATCTCCTAGGTTGCTCAAGTAGGGATCGCGCTCGGGATGTGGGTCGGGAGTAGATCCAAGGCTTCATGGTCCAGCTCGATGGCCTCGTCAATCCTCTGCGGGCTCGGGGACACTATCAATACCAGTGTGTGGTGCGCAGTGCGTCACCCTGCTTGGCATCCGTGTAGCCGTGCTTATTTTTGCCCTGCACCTCATTGAAAGTATCGCGCGCGCACTCATCGACCGCCAGTCAAGTCGGAGCGGGAAGTAGGATAGCAATTGGGTGGAGTCGCCGCACATGCCCTGCGCGAACGCTAAGATTTAGATGGAGGTCAGGATGACAGGGTACGTTTCTCCATTCACCGATGTTGCCATCCCGCACCTTCTTCCTCCTTCGCTGCGCACTCGTCCTCGTTATCTTTTCCATCATCTTTTCCTTGCCGCCCTCATTGACATCGCCCACCAGCTCCGCGACTGTGAATACTCATTTCCCGAGGCGCCATTGGCGACGCACTGCGTCTGCATGGCCCCGGTCATCCGTGCGAGATGAGGTGCGTGCCACCTTTCTTTCGTTCTGCCCCACTGCTTCTGCCTTTTTCTTTTCTTTTCTTGCCCATCGCACGGTTATCTCTTATTCCTCCGTCTCTTTCCCATCCTCTACCGGTACCGTTTACCTGCTTTTTATGTGTTCGAGTCCGGGTTCTGTGCTTTCTCCTCTCTAGTTCCTGGCCTTGCTACATTATATCCTCATCCTTCGATTCGAAAGTCCCGGTCTTGGCATTAATAAGTAGTTATATTATGTTCCAGATCCACCCACGCAAACACAAACTCGAGCTTGTCCTTGTTCCTTGTTCTTGGGACTTCAGGAACGGCATCGATTTCGATTGTACGAACTCGTTCCTACGCGCATTTTCTGAAGCCTCAGTCGGCAGCGTTCCTGACACTCGGCGCATGATCTCTTCTTTCTGGGAAATGTCAATGGCCGGCTTTGGATGTTCGTAGACGGTGGGGCGCGTGTAGCTAGCCTATTTTTTGAATGTCCACATAGGGGCGTTTTAGTTACGACGGGGGGATACATATTATATGTTTCCGTAAACGCCCGTCGCGGCCAGATCCAATACCGAAAGTGCCTTCCTCGGCACCCACCCATCTCACTCCCTCGTCTCGAATTTGCACCCTGGTATTTTTCTCTGTTCTTTTCTTGATTTCGGTGGTTTTTTCTGATGTTCGAAAGCAGGCAGGAATATGAGTCGGTTGGACTACTTACAGATATAGAATCCGGGGCCATTCCAATGATCTATGATCCATGTACAACGTAGAAGATGAATTCGAGACCTTCCATCCCTTTTGTCAACCCCTTAGACTGTAGGTGCAGCTGTACATGGATGCATCGTCATCACCAAACCTAAGTTGGATACAACGTAAACGGCATGGCGATGACGCTTGGAGGTTGGTCTGGACTTTCGGGCAAATGGAATATAAAATATGGGAGGGCCGGGAAGGATGAGCACCTAAATCTGACACAGTTTCGTGTAAATCGCTGTAGGCATAGGAATCTGGAAGGATTGGATAGCTGGATCGATCCATGGCCGTTTTGCGCGATGATGCGAGGAGGTTGACGAAAGTTGGACAATTAAACGGATAAATTCCTTGTGAGCACGTCCAAGTCGCTCTAGTCGACGGGATTGAAGCTTGCAATCCCTCGGAGTGTTGGTTTTATCTCTCGTGAACCAAGTGAGATATCACTCCCTGGGTGTTAGGCCTTTGGTTACAAGCTCATGAGGAGCTCTACTATAGGTACTGTATTTTTACTGAAATCCTATTTTTCCCGTATGTTCCGGCATGATTCCATATCAGTCAGCATTTAGTCAGCACCTCGGCCATCTCTCGAGCTTGTGCTGGATTGCCAATCTCCAACACGGAGCGCTGTGGATCTGTTCCTGTCGCATTGTCACCGCGTTGTTTTGGACGAAAAGGAATCTCACACGCACCGCGAATGGGATCACCCGATTCGAGGAGGTGGAGCGCTGGGAGAATACCGTCTTGCCATGTATGAATATGAACGAATGCCATTCGGGCCTCAGTAATTCTGGCGCGGATTAATTTTGGGGCAAGGTGAACCCAGTGAATGCTCAGCACGACCGGAAGGACATCTACGAAGATCTGCACGTCTGATGCTCACCGAATAAAATGTGTTACTGATGTAGTTGCGGAGAATTTAGCTTTCTGTCTTGTGTAGCACTGAGCACCGGCCGGTACTAAGCAAAAGAGAGCGATGGATCATCAAAAAACTCCACCTGCCGTGATTGAGTAATACGGAGGCAAGTCGTTTCTTGCTGTACTGTGCGCGCGAGAAGATCCAGCCAGGAGACCGTGGTTCCAATCAGGATTTCATTCATACAGATGAGGTAGACGGACCGAGTTCATCATCTGCGAACCAGTTTAAGCCTGAGGACCCGAACATAGCGATGTCCATGCACGACGAAGGAAACTCTAAATAAAATGAATATATAACGTGTGCTGCAGAAAGTGCAGCCTCTATTAGTAGTATTGGAAAATGAAGGGGAAAAAACCGTATATTCAGTGAGGGTACAGTACAGTATTTATACTCCTCAGGAGTACAATGAAGAGCTAGAACAATAGTGAACTATACAGTGCTGAGTTCAAACTCTTCGACTGAAGAAACAATGCGTGGCGCGTGAAACACGTAGTAAAGGCGCGTCCAGACGCGTCTCAACACGTCTTCATGGTTCCAGCTGATGGCTGATGATGGCTGTGCATGCAACGTGTCAGTAGGACACGTCTACGACGCGTGTCATCCACATCCACGACACGTAGGTTCCACGTCGTGTGCTCCACGTTCGCATCGATCACGGATACGCGGACTTTCACCAAGAAATTTGAGGCTCGCACCAGGCACCAGGTGTTAAGTAGTGTCGGGAAAGCCGTCCTGCTGTGGGCCTGGTGTCAATTAAAACCTGACAACAACCCGAAATCTAGAGAATTCCCAAGAAATTGCGGCAAGAAATCTCGAAGAGCTCAGCGTAAGCGTTTTGGAATTCCACCCAGTTGGCACTGATGAGATTGACCGAATGATTTTTGCGTGCGGAAGATTAAAACCATCCAAGTGTCTCAACCCGAGGTGAGCCATAGGACTCCAGTGAGAAGTCGCAATTCAGGTGCCTCCAATTCAGGCGACATGGATGGTGGGACGAAGGAGGAAGTGGCGATGCACCGCGAATCACCCGGTACGGAATGATCCGAGCGCGCCTCCTCCCACTCCTTCGACCATCTTCCTGGAATTTCCTCTTCCTCCCTGCCAGACCGTAATCTCCATCTAACGCTCTCTTCACTTCTCTGACCGGCTTTCTTCGCGTTAAGCACAGCAATGTGGCGGTGGCGAATCTCCGACGTCTTCCGATTGGGCCGTCAAATGGGGCTTCGTGAGGCAGTGCTTGACGTGCTCTTGCACGACCTTCCCTCCCTTTCATCTCTTGCTCGGCGGAAACGCTCCCACTGTCTTGAAGTAGCACTTTCCGACGAATTGGGATTCTGGGGCTGCCTCAATACCGGCGTGGAGGCCACAACAGTCGCCGATGGACACTCCGGACTCGTTGGATGGGATCCATCGGGGTCCATGGCTCGACATCCATTGGGTCAGTTTGACTGTCGCCTAATGACCTTTCTCACCTAATTTCCAGGGCCTTGTTTCATATGTGCGGGAGACGCTCAGACTACACGATAGGTGAGCTGGCCGTCTCCGTTCCTCGGCCGGCGTAACCGACGTCGCGTTTAGTTCATTGAACAAACTGTTCGAGTTATCAATGGAATGGGCGGAATGGGACATATTGACCGCCCTTGCAAATTATCATTCCGTGGTGGAAATTCTATTCGGATATTTGACAGGCAGAGTGAATTCGACTATTTATTTTTTACTCAGTCATCCTTAATACAACATTACAATAGGTTCCGCCGGATTCAACCCGTGCCATTGCGATGGCAGTGTTGGATCGGCTATCCCGCGATATTGCCTCTGTGTTCAAGCAAATGATCTCCATCTTGAGCGACTCGGTCGCTTACAAACGTTTCTTGAGTTGCCGGGGGCCTCTTGCTCAACGTCTACTGAACCTCCTCCAGGAGGTACGCCGTTGTTGACCCCGCATACTTAGAAATGTGCTAAACCTCCCATCAGCTTCTCGATTCATCCTACGAATCGACGTCGAGACCCTTGCTTTCCAAGGCTCTTCTGAGACTTTCCGGCGCATGTGAACTCCATCCTACCTGTTTTACTCTGGCCGGATTGGAGGAGGTCGGTCCGCAGGTGGCCGGGGGAGGGTTCGGCGACATTTGTAAAGGTTTGGTTGGTGGTCAAAATGTTGCTGTCAAAAGCATGAGACGATTCCGCGACGACGACGTAAAGATCGCAATAAAGGTTTGGTTGTTTCTTCAACGCGAACTGATTTTAACCAGTAAACATCTTCTTTAGAAGTTCGGTCGTGAAGCCCTGATCTGGCGTCAACTTTCGCATCCAAACCTACTTCCATTTTTCGGCATTTATACTTATGAAAGCCGACTCTGTCTTGTCTCGCCATGGATGGACAACGGGGACCTGACCGAGGTTCTAAACAAAGCCTCATCTGACATGGATCGCGTTTCTCTGGTACGTTTTCCTGTGCCGAATGGCCCTTTTTGACATTTACGCACCTAGATCGTGGATGTGGCAATGGGGCTCGAATATCTGCACAGCCAGCACGTCGTCCATGGGGATCTCAAGGCGGTATGCCATTTAATATCCTCCACCAGCCTGTCCATATACCTCTTTATTAGGCAAACATCCTCGTTACCCCCTCGGGCAGAGCCTGTATCGCCGATTTTGGTCTGGCCTCAGTCGTTGATGTGTTGTCATTCACCTTCACACATACGAGCAACAGCCGTCGGCCTGGCACCGTGCGATATCAAGCACCAGAGTTATTGTCGAATCAGCGTCCAAACCACTTTGGCTCGGATGTTTATGCTTTCGCCTGTCTCTGTTATGAGGCGCGTCAAAAAATTCTGGCCGTCTTCATCCTCCGAAACTCACTATTGGGACAGATCCTGACCGGAAGAGTCCCATTCTTTGAAATTCGCAGCGACGCGGCAGTCCTTTTTAAGGTTGTCATTCAAGGGGGTCACCCTACGAGACTGGAAATCATCTCGCCCGCTGACCTATGGTTCCTACTGGAGAACTGTTGGAAACAGAACCCAGACGAGCGACCCACAATGGCTGCAATATTCCAGCGGCTTGTCAATCAGCCAATTGGAGCGCAAATAAAGCAATCTCCTTCGGACTGGGACGAAGCATATAGTGCCAGATTTCGCCGTTCTGTCCAGGATCAGCCCTTGCTGCCGTCAGTTCTCGACGTAGAACAGAGAGTTTTGCGCCATGACCCGATGATGGTCTCCGACCTGCGTGGAGATCACGCTCGAACGGGATCAGGGTCAGCTCCCGTCTCGGCCTCGCAGTTTGCATCGAATATAATCTACCCCTCGACGGCCGCCTCTACCGCGGCCATCGCTGCTGAAACGAGAGCTAAGGAGCCCGCGCCTGCGCCTGCTAGCGGTGTGACGAGTCAGCAGCAGCCACAGGCGCTGCCGCTGAGCTTTGGGCTTGGTCCGAATCCGAGTGGGAGTGGAAACAATGCAGGTGGGGGTAGGTACCAGAGCAGTAGCGTGGGGGTGTCATTTTCGCAGCCTCTACAAACGACTTCGGCTTCCAATTATGCGGCAAACATGAATACGGGCAAGACAGGGAGCCTGGCGAGCTACGCGCCGACCGCTTATTCGTACTCCACCGCTACTTCGACACCTTCCGCTTACTCCACCAACACCCCGTATACAAATAACGCCAACGCCAACGCGTCGGCGCACAGCATCCCCGCGCCGGGGCCCCTGCCGCTCCAGCCCCCGTCCGAGTGGGAGTGGGAGAGCGCGGGGGGCGAGAGTAGGGATGGGGAGCGGTACGTGCTTTTGTCCTTCGTTTGATCTCAGACGCTGATTGGAATCTCGGTTACTTCCCTTTTTCACTATTCTGCATACACTCGTTTACGTATTTCCTCTCCCGCCGATTTTCTCGGTATGGTCGACTTCCAATTTATTGCTGGACGGTTTCCTTTTTTGGTCGCGGCATCCCTTCACGCAAACGACTTTCGCTGGCGCGGTGTTGGGGATGGACGGGTTATGACTCGACTCGGCGGACGCGACTCGTACCTTTACCTGGCGTGGGCTGCTTCTCCCGGTGATCTGCTCGTTGACACATGCGCATCCGTGCCCGGCGTTGCTACCTATACTCCTCTCCTCCCTCCTGCACTCAAATCATGGCGTTCTCGGAACATTGCTGTTATCATCCTCACTTGGCTTACTATGACCACTCATCTATGCATCTACTGTACGACCGATGGCCTTTTTCCCTCTCCTTTCGTTCTTATCTTCTTACTTTACTTTTATTACCGCTTCCACACCTCTATCTTGTCACTACTGCATATTGCGCCTTCTCCCCGGCCCTCCCTCCTACGCTCACCTGCTCCCACTCCGTTCCACCATCATCTTGACCTCTCGCGACGCTCCCTCTGTCCCTGCGCTCGTTCGCCGTCCTCATTCCACCGCGCCTCCGTTTGGTTCGTCCTCGCTCCCACGTCCACCATCCACCCTCCACTTCCTCACCTTTCTCCCTACCCCTCCCCTCCTTCCTCCCCTTCTCCCTCCCCTCCCCTCCATCTTCTCCCCCACCCCTTCTCTTCTCCCCCCCTCTTTTCCCATAGACCAAGCACGACGATATCCTACCCCGGCACCAGGATGCCCTTCCCCACCCCGCACGCGCACGGACAGGGACACGGCCACGGGCAGGGACAAGGACAGGGACAGAGACAAAGGCAGGATGAGCTGTCGGCGGGGATGGGGAGGTTGGGTGTGGATGATGGTGCGTCGTCTTGCCTTGATTCCTTTGACCGAGCACGGGGTCCTGCTGTTGCTCTTTTCGGGGGAACGGGAAGGACGGGAAGCGGACGAGCTGGAGAGGATGGGTGGCTCCCCGAGCGAGCGACGATGCAAGCGGTGCGCGTCAAGCCTGATTGAGGATGGACACGCTGCGGGACAGATCGCGCAGCAGAGGGTACCGATGTCGATGAGTTGTGTGTTCGCCGATCGAGGAGCGGAGATACGCGGGTAGATATGTGTCGAGCCGCTGGGCGGTGTGGAGCCGCGCGTCGAGATACTGGGTGGTATCTTGGGGATGCTCGGTGGCGTACTATGGCGCCGTTTGCGTGGGCCGGCTAGACTCGCCCAGTGGGTGACAGCCAGGCGGCGACTGAGTGAGGATGTCGCGCACCGTCGAAATGCGTCGGGCGATTGACCCGCGCCGAGCAACGGAGAATGGGCTGCGCATCCACGTGTACCCCGCGAGGCTCGCGCCGTCCTTCCTTCCCCGCCCTTTAGTCCGTGCGTCGCCGATGATGACGTGGCACACTTTCTTCACCGTTGCTCCTCATCCTCCCTTAGCTACCTCTCCTCTTACTACCCAGCTCAAACTAACGCGATTGCAATCCAGGTCGAATCGACGGCCTCCGATCCTCATCCCCCCACAGCACGGTCGCCTACCCTGCACTTGCGCGGCACGTGTCGAACCACCAGCGCACGCAGGGGTACGTCCCTGGCGCGTGGGGCTCGTCGTTACCGCCTGCCTTTCCGCCTAACTCCACATACGCACAAGGACAAGACGCAGGACAGACCAGTGGCAACCTCGGAGGCGTTGCACGGGAGGCGGATGCGAGGGAGGAGGAGGAGCGGAAGCCGAGACTGAGGACTGTGCTCCTCCCGCAAGCCACGCTGCCACGGTTCCTGGCGATCGCGAGCGTGAATACGGCGCGGAATTTGGAGACGTGTGGGTTGTTGCTTGGAAGGGAGGTCGTTAAGGGTGAGTGACTGTTTCTCCAGCGTCGGCATTTGTGCTCTGCCCTCCCTGCGTCGTACGCATCCCTGGGTACTCGTGCTTGCACTTTTCATATTCCACCTTCTGTCGTCCGTTACATCCCACCCTCTGCTCATTCCTTCTCCCTCGTCCTTACCCACTCTCTCCTCTCGCTGCTCCCCTTCCTTATTTACTAACGCATATCCTAGGTCCTGACCCCAACACCCCCAACGCAAAGACCCGCTACGTCGTCACGACGCTACTCATCCCGAAGCAGCACGCAACGAGCGACACGTGCACAATGGACAAGGAGGAGGACGTGCTGGGCTTTACGGAGGACCGGGGGCTGATTACGCTGGGGTGGGTGAGTATTGGGTTTCGATTTTGGGGGTTTCTTTCTTCGGGAGAGCAGGGTGGGGAGGGAGGCGGAGGCAGATATGCTTAGCGGGCTGTTGTTTTGCGAGCTGGGCATTAACGTCGGGTCGCGGCGTACGAGGCCCTGGCTTGCAGGTGGGGGCAAGCGTGTCTTTCTCATCGCGTTCTGCACTTCGTGGTCGCGCCGCCGATAGGCGGGTGTTTATTGGGGATGGTGAGGTGCCGCCCAGTCTGCGTGGGTGGTGAGGCCAAAGACAGAACGCCCCGCGACGAGCCGGCGTGACTGCCCGCTAGAGTTAGGGTTAATTCTAGGTGCGCAGAAAAAAATGTCGACGTGTCTTGGAAATGTGGTGTTTGTTGGCCAGGAGATATTGGACGGGCTCCTTCTTCCGCCTTTCTTCCTACTCCTACTTCCGTCGAAATGTCGACTAATATATCTATTGTTTCAGATCCACACGCACCCCTCGCAGTCATGTTTTATGTCTTCTGTTGACCTGCACACGCACGGGAACTTCCAACGCATGCTCCCCGAGTCGTTCGCAGTCGTATGTGCGCCCAAGTCAGATCCGAGGTGCGTGTTTCTTGCTGCGTACCATCCTCCTTCCTTCTTTGGGAATCTTGAGCGGAAATTCCTGCGTCAAACTCCTCGCACCATCTTTCTGCTTCGTCCGCTTCTTCGTACCGCCTCCGCAAATAGCTGATAGCCATTATTTCCCCCAGCTTTGGCATCTTCCGCCTTACCGACCCGCCCGGACTGCAGACCGTGCTCAAGTGCACGGCGAAGCAGGCGTTCCACCCGCATCCGGATGTGCCGATATATACCGTGCGTATCTTCCTGTCATTCAGTCCTCCGTATTTTCTCCTACTGTCGTTCTCCTTCCCTTATTCTCCCTCTTCTTCCTTGCCCTCCACTTTATAACCGGTCCTACTTACGAGTCCCTGTATTCGTCCTCGTTCTGCTGCTCCTGCTCGTCCCCATCATTATGACTCTGATGCTGATATTATGGCCATTACAGAGCGCCGACAATGGACACGTACGGATGCGCGATGCAGCGCTGGAAATTGTAGATCTGCGGTAGAGGTCACCAGAGTGTCTTCTGCTGCACCTCGTCAGGCACTGCTCACTGGCGACAGTATTTCCCTCTAGGGCCGCTGCTTCACCGGAGTTTTATCCTTAAAAGGTTGTGTGATGTCCGTCGTTTTAGCTTGTAGTTCGTTTGAATGTATATTACAAGACGTGCCTTCGTTTCGCTCCGGCGCATGTCCATAACCCCCCTTGCCATTTCGGAAATATTATTGGTTCAGAAATTTCTGAGTACCTTGAATGACTGCTTGGACGGTTTGCAATTGAGCAAACTGAGTGCTGACCTGGTGCTGACCAAGATGCGGGGAAGTCCAAGTCAAATCAAGGACATCCGAGAGGCAAGACTGGTGACCATTCAGCATTGGTGTATCTATGACTGTCGCATTATAATATGAGGCATGCATCGACTATGTACAGCAGCAAGGCGGATATGCGTTGGAAGTTGGAACTGGTGGAAGCTGCGGGAAAATATCTCGTACTAAACACGTCCAACATAACGAATAATTTCTGCCACTTGTTGACCGGTTTTAAGATCGAACTACAACAATGAGACTGTGAAACTAGAAAATGAAATACCGCTGTTAGACGGAAAAAATTACTCGTGATATACCTGGACTCAAGTGAGAACGTTGAGATGGAAAGAGAATGTCGCAGCCAGCCGAGATGCTGGCGGGAAGGAACATCCTTGGGTTGAATAAAAATCAGCTGTGGCACCCCAGCAAAAGGAATATTTACTACCTTTCACAGTGTACCACCTAATAAGGTGTGGTTCAAATAAGTCTATTGATGCGGTGATGACAGGGGCAGGTAGAGAGTCGGTGAGATAATGTCTGAACTTCAGTGCTTGATGAAACAAAGCAGAGGATGGCTGAGAATGCTTACTGTTTGGAATGCGAATATTGTTGCGCCTCCTTGCTGTCGAATACTGAATTGATGACCCTGTGGGCGGAATATATAGTAGAAACCAAATTGCAAAGAGTCAAACCGAACTTGCCGGCGCTTTCGGTACTGAGAATATTGAAGCACGTCCAATCCGACGTTGGCCATGAGGTGCTGCAGCCCGAATGTGGCATATATAGTGCTTTATCTCGGGCTGGGTGTCGGCTAGACTCGTAACCAGTCTGCCTACGCCATTCTAACAAGGCGGGCTTGTTGCCGTAGGCAGACTGGTACTTCTCGGATATGTCAATCGAGCTGGGGCGGAGTTTGAAATTAAGTTGTTTATTGAGTGAGACTGATGACACAATGAGCCGCGGCAATTCCGGAGATCACGGTCCGAAGTTGATTTCCACTAAAACTATGCTCAGGTTTTAGGGTGTTCTGTACCATAAAGAAGAAATATAAGGAGGCCAAATGAAAGGGATTATTTATTTATTTATTACCCCAGCTTCAACCGAAAAATAAGCTTAAAAACTGAGCGTAAACGGAATAAGATTGTGAAAAGGCCGCTTAAATTTCAAACTCCGCCCCAGCTCGATTGACATATCCGAGAAGTACCAGTCTGCCTACGGCAACAAGCCCGCCTTGTTAGAACGGCGTAGGCAGACTGGTTACGAGTCTAGGTGTCGGCCACGTAGCCCTGGAAAAAAAGACTGCATTCAAAGCCCGAGTAACAGGCCGTCCACTTCAGACTAGTAGCAGGTGAATGAATCGCCTTTCTTATCAAAGAAGTTGATTGTGTTGGTTGTCGTAGGTCTTCCCTTTGCAGAGTGTATGCACACCATCTGTGTCCGGAGACTCAGACCCAAGGACTTTTGGGAGGCAGCCTGGCGTGTCCAACTTCCGAGGAAGGTCCACATCCAAGCATGCCAGCGTGTTCAACTTCCGAAAAAGGTCCACAGCCGACGAGACAGCGTACTCAACCTCGGAAGAGGTCTCACAGCTGGCAATAAGAATGGTGTGTTCAACTCCAGAGGAAATTCCACAGCCACCCAGCGTGGACTAGTTGTTTGCAACTGCCACAGTCGGATCTAGACTCGTCACCAGTCTGCCGTCCATGGCAGACTGGTGACGAGTCTATATGCCGCCTTGAGTCTTCGTCGTTGCTCATGCTCGCCTCTGTCCACACCTTTGTATTGTCCCTCGTCGTCCACTTCGTATTCCTCGCGCTATATTTTATCATCCCCATCTCTGCTCGCCGTCTCGCTGCGAATATATCGCATTCCCCTCTCCATCCCTTTCCCCCCATCTCCTACCAGTCAAGCTCTGAGCTGGATTGACCCACTCGCACAAATTTAGTCTTACGGTCCTCGGAGTTTTGAGCCTGGTATTTTATTTATCAGCTCGCGTTCTCAGAAGTGCCGTCAGCGTATCAACGGGGTTGATCCCAAGTGGGTAGTCCTCTATGACTCCCTCCCATCTCTTTATCCAGACTATCCTCTCCTGTTGTCCATGCTTTCGGCTTATCTGGGAACTTATCCTCCAGCGAGCTGGTAACTTTGCGTGTAGCTGCAGTCACAGTCCCCGTGTGTTCAATTTGGCAATCCATTTCAACGCGAAGAGCTTGCTCTGCAAGTGTACTGTCAATCAAGTCATAAAGCCCGGGGATAGTTGGAGCACTCTTCACTAGAGAGTACGCCTCTCGCTTTGCTTGGTTATCCTGCTTGCTGTCGACGTAGACGAAACGGGTGCCCTCGTGAGTGTTCAGTTCTTCTCCGAAGATACCGGACCACTCGGAAGACAGATGAGAGACATAGAGAGTAATCTCGTGCGCCATTTAAGCAGTGGGTGAAGAAAACGCTGAAAGACGTGCGGGGTGATGACAGTTCGGGACAATGAGCGGGCGTATAAAGTAGACGCCCGTCCAAACACCTGGATGCTGTCGCCAAACAACGTGCTCTTTTCGGTGTTGCATCCTGAACGTGGGGATTCGGGCCCGCCTAGAGGCGGGCGTTCTTTTTCAGGTGCTTTGTTTCTTGCTTTCTTTCTTGGGATGGACTTGCTTTCCGGTTGGATTGGTCGTCCCTGCAATTTGGTATCTGTGAACGACATCCACACCGTAAATAGTATCCCGCCCTGTTTGGCTCGGACGCGGTGCTGCCGGGTTCTTTGAACGATTTCCCCAGCGTCCCAATGTTCGTGGACGGGAGGATCCTTTTTTTTCTCACTGGGCTTCGGGTGCTCTGAGTAACCCATTTGAATTTGTCCTATTTCAAGCATACACCATTATTGCAGCCTTCACTTCAAGCCGCATACACGAGGGGTTCGAGTCCCGTTCCACTAGGCCTTCCTAAGAATTTTTCCTTCTCTTTCTGTCTACAATGTTACTCACTGCATTCAAGGCCCTCCTAGACTTACCCTCTGGCAAGGTCCCTATACAGAGCTGGACAGACCACATCTGTCTAGTGACCTACACAGTCTCTGTGTAGCTCCATATAGTTCTGTGTAGCTGTGTGTAGGTCTGCCAAGGTATGTATATGTCAGGCTAGGTCTGCCTAGCTTCCTAGACAGATGTCACCTTCCCGGAATAAAGCCATCTGCCTCACTTGTAATGTTTGGTTCAATAAATACGGGCTTAACTCCAGTGTAGTTGAGTATAGATGAGTTTAGGTAGCTAAACTGATCTGGAGAGACCTACACTGGCCTACACAGGGTCAGCTTAGGTGACCTATACACAACTGGTCAGGTACCACGCACACCTTGCCACAATTGTGATCAGGTCGGTCTAGTAGACCTACACAGACTCTGTTTAGCCTCCTAGGCATTCATTTACAGACCTATACACACCTTTACAGACTGAGGCTAGAGGGGCCTTGAACGCAGTGACTCATCTCCGTGATTTCTTTGATCAATAGTGGTGTTCAAAGTTGGCCCTACTTGGTTCCTGTTTGATCTCCTACTCGGTCACCATTTTTTGCGGTAAAATGGTCAAAAAAGGACCGAGTAGGAGATCAAGTAGGAGTCAAAAAGGAACAACTTTGAAACGGGGGGTCCATGATTTTGCAATCAGGAAACAAGTAGGAGAGTCTTCCTACTTGTCGCAGGTCAACGGGAACTCTCCGGCAAGTGTTGTCGGCTACTACGGCTTATCAACAGCAATTTACGGCCTGAGTTCGACACGCCCTCCCTGCTACTAAGTCGCGATGGTCGACGGACATAAAATACAGATACCGTCTGTACTATAACTCACTTATTACACTGTGCATTAAAACGGGCAAATTTTACCAGCTGAACTTCGAAATATCCGGCACAGCCGGCCACTCAATTCGGGCTCGTGATGCATGCGAGGTGAGCCTAACACAATGAAGCTTGACTGAGGTGAATGACCATAGCTGAAAAATTATCCCAGGGAAACACCCAGCTGAGCATGGAATGAGTCTACAAAAGACAAGAGATGAAAGGAAATCACTGTCCCGGATACGGAGATGAACTTCTGCTGAGTAGGAGAACAACTAGGGACCGCAAGTAGGCGCGCAAATAGGAGCATTTTTGCAAACAGGAAGTACATGTGCTCCTGTTTGAAAAGTTGCCCCTACTTGGTTCCTTTTGCATCTCCTACTTGACTTCCGGGAAGCACACAGGAAACCAACCAGGAGCGCAAAAAGGAACAAATTAGGGAAACTTTGAACGGCACTAATCTTTCATGTTTGCTGCGCCCTTGAGAGTTGGCTACATGCATTGCGCAACTTGGAAGTGGCCCTATTTACAACCAATCGCAAAACTAAATTATCCGGGATAGTATCCTTTAGTAAACATCCGTTCATCGACCATTTGTGCATCCCAGTCAGACATAGGCCGGCGGCGGTTCATTCGATACTGCCGTCCCATACGCGGAATTGGCATTCGCCTCCACCGCGTGCATCCGCGCCAACAGCATATTGATCTGTTCCTTCGCAACTTCCAACTCAGCCCGCACGTCGGGCGATCCCCTTCGTGAGGTGCTTCGCATCGACACCACGCGCAACACTCGGCGCGTCCCCGAGCCCGCTGTTGCCCCTGTTGAGGATCTCTCCAGATCCTGGAGATCGGCCATCTTCTCATGTACCATCCGCAGTTCCGTCTCCAAGTCTTGCCGTGTTTTTGTTCCTGTGCTAGTGCGGCGCACATTGGAATCGCCGGATGGGGTGGTCTCGTCGGTGTGACCGTCCATCTGCTCCATCTGCGTAAGGAGTGTAAATGGGGAAACGGTATTGGCGTTGTGGTCGACTGCTGTTAGGGCTGCCGCCCGTGACCGTGGCCACGGTTCGACGGCACCCGTTGCACGGGTGCCGTGCCCGTTCCGTAGGTCATTTTTGGGGCAGTTCAACGGCCCGTGAAACACGGCCGTCACGGCCGTTTGACGGGTGTACTAACTTTCTCAGCCAGATGCCCTCTTTAAGGTGGTGCTTATGCTCTGGATTGACTATATTTCTGCCCCGATACATTATTTATGCAGCATAGCCATCTTAACCTCTTCAGACGACTGCAGTTGGGCTTTCGGCGCACCATCGGCACCTTCCGTAAGTGATGGCGGAACTTGAATCTGCTTAACCGCGGGAAGACGATCGTATTTTTTGAGGTATGTGTGCTCTGACCCTCCAAAATCAAACCTATTGAGATCACCTGGGCGCTTACAGCTATCTACCACCCGGAATGCATATCTGGAAGGAGGGGATGCACATATCCCACATACACCTGTTCAACGGCCGTCACGGCCGTGCCGTGGACCGTGCCGTCCCGTTGAAGAAAAGTTCAACCATTCCACGGGCCGTTTTTCGACGGCCATGGCCGTAACGGCACGGGTGGCAGCCCTAACTGCTGTCCCATGTTTTGCAGCGCGGCGGCGATGTTTGGCGCAAAGGATCAGTGCGATGGTCATGCCGACGACGACGCTGGCCACAGCAATACAGATAGCGGCGATTATCCGTGGAGGTATTCGCTTCCTGTGCTTCCTATATGACCAAAATCACGATGAGTAAGTCGTGCAATGCACCAACATACTACTTACGTTGCTGTGACAGATGCAGAAGCCAGAGCACTTCCCAGTGAGGTTGGAGGACTGCATTACGCGAATGTAAAAGTGAGGCATTACATTGGTCAGAGAGAATACTGACGTACATGTGTGAAGAAGCTTCCTCTGTGGTACTCGCAGAGTGTGTTGATTGCGCACTCGCAGAAATACTCCGACTTGTACTTGTACTGGCGCTACTTGTACTCGGTGTTAGACTCGTCACCAGTCTGCCATGGACGGCAGATCTTCGTGCAAGCACGTTGCCGTAGGCAGACTGGTAGTTCTCGGGAGTTGTCCATGCTGTGCGCGTGGAGTTTGAAATTTTGAGTGGTGCCGATCGTCGGCATCACGGGGGCTGTGCAGCTGCTGCTAAAATTCGTCTGTTTCCCAGAACACTCTGGCACACTTTCTACATATTCGGAGGAGGCAGGTTTCAAGATATGATGAATAAATGTAACCTGTTCCTTTGAAATTTTTAAAACTAACGACAATTGCGCTCAGAACAGCAGAGAAGGAAAATTTTCAAACTCCGCGCGCAGCCCTTGCACAGCATCCGAGAACTACCAGTCTGCCTACGGCAACGTGCTTGCACGAAGATCTGCCGTCCATGGCAGACTGGTAACGAGTCTAACTCGGTGTACTTTTATTGAGTAGAGAGGGGGTAATTGTTGTGGTAGGAAGGATCGATATAAGACCCGGTGCGGCGCTGGGTGGACATGATGTTTCCAAGCCTGAGGTTAACGAACCGTCCTCGAAAGCATATCAGTCGCGCTCGTCACATTCCAACATCATGACGCACCTCAAAATATGTACATGGGCCGGCGAGGGAGTATGTGCAGGTGAAGAAGTCGGTTCCGCTCTTTGACGTTTCGAGAGTAGTGCCATCCTGATCGACGGGTGGACACGGAGATTTGCCAATGTTACTGTCACCATCACCATTGCCACTACTGCCTTTCTTTTTACCACCGCCGCCGCCATCGAGTCCTTGAGCCTGTACCAGCCAGACGCTCCAGCCGACGATAAGGAGAAAAGGAACTGTCGAGATTCGCATGGTCCACCACGAGTAATGTCAACGTCGTAAGAAATCGAATGATGCAGCGCAGTGGAAGGAAGGAGCGGAATGTTCTGCGCACCTGCGAGAGGAAATGTGAAGCAGTCCCGGTCCTACCTGAGGCACAACGCCATCGGGCTGGTGGATATCAGCGTAACTAAGACAATATTTGAGCTTGACAGACAGCTTCCCGATCGGGAAGATAACACAGCCGGGGACCATTTTCCGCGGTGAGAAAGACGTCCAGCGCTCGCTAGGGCTAGGGATATTGGCTTCATTCAGTAGACATTGCTTTCCATGTGAGAAGGCAGGTGCGCTATGCATAATGCGGGCCCCCAAGAGTGTATGTGGGCATGATATAATATTCACAGGTTCAATATTTCCATGCCTGTGTGTTTATCTTCCCAGGCACTATAGCAATGAGATGGTCACACACAGTTGAGGACGTTATCTGCCTCGGGACCCTACGAACAGATTCCAGAATCCTCGGGCTGCGCGCAACCAACAGGGTAACCTGGCACGGAACTTACACCGCCCGTGTTAGGAACATCTGCTGGCAGTTAATCAGTATCGTACCATGATGCTGTGTCTGAGGGAAACCTTGCTGGCCGGGATCCATTTAAATGACATCTCTCGTTGGTTTGAAAAAGAATGGACGGGACAGTTTGAATCTTCTTTTGGTCTACATCTACGAGGTTGTATTCTGTGGCCGGATACTGCGAATCAACGTGCAGTGGATGCGGTATAGAATTTTGAATTGGCGGCTGCGTCGAGAGCAGATACAACGTCATTTAAAACGACTGTCTCTCCGGTGTTACAAACTAAAGCAGCAAACAACAAATTTAAAGGAGGAAAAAGTAAGTTGCCGGGGTATCCATGTCTCCGGTGGGAGTCGAACCCACGTTTCTCCCAGCAATTTGTCCCGTCATCCCAGCAATCAGGGAGTGATCTAGTATTGATCTACGGATCCTGTGGCCGTCGATCGCCAACCAGTCCAAAGATTACCAACAAATGCCGCGGAGCGCCCGGTCGAAGGATGCGACAAATTTAATTTATATTTATGTTGACCAACTCCCGTATGTCCGAGACCGATTTCCCCGCGTCGCCCGCGAATAATTAAAGACTGCTCAATGCATGCATCACACCGCGTAAATCTACTTCCCCCCTCCAATGAAAATAAAAACTAATGTACAGCTAATACGCCTTCGGTGGGAATCGAACCCACGTATCTTCGGAATAGAGGTACGATTAATCGCACCAACGACCGGAACTGATCTGCCTTAATCCACGAAGACTGGAAGGCTCTTTGGGTGGTCAATGTGAGAGCTGGGTGGATTTATTTAGCCAGAATGTGCTCACATGGACCCAATATAATACCTGTCACCCACACTCACACTCATATTGTCGGAGGATAGAAACCCAGATATCCATATACGCATAAATTCACACTTTGCATTTTACCCGAACTCAATTCCGTGTACAAACGTCGCCTTCGGCTGGTTCACGCCGCGACGCTCCTTTTTACCTTGAAATGAGGAACGCGACGTCTGATGCGAATTTTCGAATAAGTGGGAGAGGAATACGAGTCCACACGCATAAAATCGAATTCTTTACCTGGTACCGCAACCCAAGCTGCTCCTCGCTCAGCTCCATGCTCCCGCCAACGCACTCGGTAACGCTGAACCCCTCCTCATTCAGCCCGCAGGTGAACTCGAGGCTAATCACGCCGAGCCGCGATTTGCACGCCGCGTGGACGCGCAAACACGCCGTCAGTTCGCTGATGATCGTCCCAAAGTGGCGCGTCTTCAGCCCCGAGGCGCTCGTTTGCATGCTAAAAAAATATCCGTCCGTCAACCATGACTATGTACGAAGGCCCGATGACCCGATGCGCATATGTACTCAGGATCGCAGATCCAGACGACGCCGTGCCCGGATATTTGGACGGCCGAGATGTGCCCCGCGAGATGATCATCGATCTGGGCGAAGCAGTATCAGTATGAGCATTAGTGCCCGCGCGTGGCATAGATAGACATAGGCATAGCATTATAGTTCGTGCGTGCACCCACCTTGCCGGCACCATATCGCGTTATCAATGTTACCTTCCGGCTTCCTTTAAGGGGCTCACGGCTGCAGTCGGCAAATGAGTATGGTACCAGCAGGCAGGGGGGGGCGAGAGCCTTGAGGGTGGAGGGCGGGGAAGAGGGAGAGAGAAGATTGCACTGTCGAGCAGGCGCATGAGATCGTCGGCGGGCATGCTGGGCGACCTTGACTCCAATCGGGTTGCGGATCCCGCAGAAGTACTCGATATGCTGCCCGTGCGCTGGCGGGTGCGGTCGCCGATCCAGAGGAAGTGCACGGAGGTGTTGTACAACTCCCTGAGCTTATTCTCGTCCGTCGGTGCGGCGCCCGGCGCGTTGGGCTTCGAGCGTGCCGCGGCCGGAAGCGGGAACACGCGCATCGAAGCCTGTACCTACTGCCAACCTGCAGCTAGATGGGAGGGAGGCAATTGCCTGCCTGGTGGAGAAGTGGACTTCACCGAAGGTGCCGCGGCCGCCACCTTGCTCGAACGATGGCCGGGACTCGACGTCGATCGTACGGCTCAAGGACGGGCGTCTAAAGTAGACGCCCGTCCAAAC
Source organism: Mycena leptocephala (assembly GCA_029378395.1). Taxonomy (NCBI): domain Eukaryota; kingdom Fungi; phylum Basidiomycota; class Agaricomycetes; order Agaricales; family Mycenaceae; genus Mycena; species Mycena leptocephala. Next base: position 169,540 of record JARJLF010000284.1, read on the forward strand.
ACTTGGATGCTGTCGCCAAACAACTTCCTCTTAACACTTTCCATCATCTTCTCAAAACGACATCTAGCTCAGCGGCACCAGTCGATATCCCAAAGGCTTCAACGCAACCCTCTTGTGTACCCACTCCTCTGGCGCCCCGTGGTGTCCAAACTGCCGCTTGGAGTCGGTTACAACTTTCTGTAGCGTTGAGGACGCCCGAGGACTACGATGGATAACTGGCGCTGCAATCGGTCTTGGGGACCGCAGCTTCAGATCCACGGCGGCGAGTAGATCGGTGGGATGGATAGATGTCGGTGAGTGTAACCTTTCGAATCCCCGCATCGCGCTGCCCTTATAACAGACCAACTTAGACCTTGCTGTCTGTGGAGTCACCTGAGAATGACGACTCATCTCCTGCTGGTTCGCCCGACGTTGCCCAACACCGTTCCTTTAACCTCCCCTCGGGTCCCGGGCCCCCGGCCGCCCCACCGTGCGCCATCGTATGCAGCGGCTCCTATATCTCTTTATCCCCTCCCACCCTGCTGCACCTCGACATACCCACCATTCAGGATGCCTGCACCACGTCCCGCTCTCCGCCGTCTGCCTCAAATCCACACCTCCGACTCGACCGTCTCTTCAAGCTCGCCGTTCTCCCCACTCCACTCCCTCCATGTAACTTAAAGTTTCCACCGCCATTCCTCCCCATCTCGTTCTTCGTTCGTCCTTATTGCTATTTCTGCCTTAAATGCGCACCCCCGCGCCTCTTCGCTTTCTGTCTCTGCTCTCGCGTCTCGCTCCCGCTTCCTTCCACCCCACCTTCCCTTACTCATTATTTACCCCTCGTCAGCACCACGAGCAGGTATGGGTAACATTATGCCAAATTGTACATAGACTTTCAGAGCGATGTGAAGACGGGAAAAGCTACCATGTACCTTGCCATTTACATATCAAACTCGGACAGCAATGTGCGGGCATGATGCTGGGACTGATAGTGGTGCGTCAGCCGGCATTTCCAACTCAAAAATTTCCTGGAGCAGACGAGGTACGGATAGAGACCATACTTCAAATCACACAATTGACAGTCCAATCTTCTGAGCCGGACTCTATGCAAAATTATATTTTGTGACTCTTGAATTTATCTTAAACATTTGGTCAAATGAGGCACATCAATAGTCTCGTTCCCGACGTTATAGGGCAGTCACCGTTCGCGGGCAGTACCAAAAAGGGAATGTTGACATGCTGAAATGATAGCGAGGCAACATCTAAACAATCTAACCCCCTTTTAGCCTGCCCGTGAGCGGAGCGAGCGACTGCCCTATAACGTCGGGAACGAGACTAGCACATCAAGCCGGAGCGAAGCATGTCTTATCTAAATTGTCCAGGCCGGTGCCGACTCAACTCCGTCCCGAATGGCTCGGGATATAACCAGATAGACAACCCCAACTAAAACAGACCCAACGAGAGCAATCCGTTCCACCCGGCTTCCCAGCGATCGACGTCCGCCGTTCCACTCCTGAGCATGTTCAGGAATGTGCGCACAATATCCGACGACTGGATGATTTCACGCCGGGCCTCATCTACAGGGAAGCTGTTAGGTTGAACTATTGGTGATCAAGTAGCGCGGAACGCACCGTATTTTGCGAGCTCAGTAATCGTTTTCAAAGCTAGGCGAGCAGTTGGTGGATGCTGAAGGAGTTTGACGACGAGCTTCCAAAAGGTAGGATCGAGAGTGTATCGCTGTCTGAACTGGGCTATGTAGATTGAAAGCATCGTTAGTAAAACAGCAGTGAACCTTCGCCCGCGCCAACCATTTCCCACAAAACATATCAGCATCTCCATTGCGGAATTTGCAATATCAGCGTCCGGATTTCTAAGCAAGAGCAACAATTTCTGCGCATCTTCAGGCGGAATCGTCACGACACTGGGAGTCTGGTGAGCCCTGAACGCGGAGAGTTCGATTACTGGACTCACGACAAAGGTAGGACGCTGATTACGCTGCAGCACGACTTCCTCACTGCAGGAGTCATCTGCGATATTCCTTCTAGTGCTATGTTCTTTAAAGCAACAGCGATAGCTGAAATATCGTGGCCTGGACTGGCGTCAGAAAAGGGAGCGGAAAGGACGCATTCATACCCAAGCTGATGATCAGCTTTATGAGCGAAATAATATCGGCATCCCAGCCCGCCTCCCCAGTGAGGGCGTGGAGAATGTGCACGAGGTTTTGGGGGGTGGAAATGCAGGATCTGCAGTTTTCTGCGGCACATTAAGAAATAGATGTATCTCCCACGACGTTCAATCTCACCGGCTGACGCCAGCGCGTCAAGTACCGAGTTGTTCCCATCTGGCTCTTCGTCTTTGACCATGGGAATGATTTTCTGTGTCGTCTGAAGTGTTGGATTGCGGTGGATAGTGTCTGATCAGAAATGTTCAACCTGCTACACGTGACTGTGTGACTTGCACACTCACCCTGAGTTAGAGCGATCAAAGCCTTGACTGCAGCTTCTTTTACCTCAGAGCGTCGATCCCTGAGCATCGCGATAATTTTGCCGATGGTCCCCGCCATTAAAATAGGTGCACACTCGCTGCCTTGTTTGAAGGTAAGTCGAAAGTTCTTCAAGAGGGGGAGTGAGCTCACCGTTCTCCAACAGTACAACAAGAGTATCCAGCGCCAGTTTTTGTACGCACCAGTTGCTATCTTCTAGCATTCCGATGATTTTTGCGACATTCCCTGCTCTTTGGAGCCCCTGCCCAACGCGATCTGATGAAAGATAAGGGCACGAATGAACTCGCGGGATGTCATGGCTCACCATTCTGGCCAAAAACAATCATGGCCTTGCCTGCCGCTTGCTGTATGTCGTAGTCTTGGTGACCGAGCAGCGCGATGATTGTATCAATGGTCTCCGACGTTAAAATTGCGGCATACTCGGTGCCTGTTTGGACGTGGGCGACAAGTGCTGTTAGTCAATGATGGGGCTCACCATTTTCCGCCAGAGCTACAATCGCATCCAGTACTGACTTTCGCACGCCCCATTCCTCATCCTCGAGCATCCTGGTGATTTTTGTGATATTCCCTGCCGATAAAATGCCCTTCGGGACGCGGTCTGGGTGAAGGTCGGTGCACAAATGAGCCCCAGGATGTCGTGGCTCACTATTTCGGGTTGGAGCGACCACAGCCCTGACTGCCGCTTGTCGTACACCATCATTTGGATCCCCGAGCATCGTGATGATTTTATTAATGGTCTCCGGCGTTAAAATTGCCGCGTACTCAATGCCTGTTTGAACGTAGGCAGCAATTGTTGATAGTTGGTGAGTGGGCTCACCATTTTGGGCCAGAGCTACAATCATATCCAGTGCTGACCTACGTGCGCGCCAGTTGTCATCCTCGAGCATCCTGAAGATTTTGTCGATATTCCTGGTCGATAAGATGCCCTCCCGAACACGGTCTGGTCGAAGGTAGGTGCGCGAATGAGCTCCAGGGATGTTATGGCTCACCATCATGGGCCAGAGCGATCAAAGCCCAGACTGCCGCATGTCGTAAATCAGCATCTGGATCCCCCAACACCGTGATGATGTTGTCGATGGTATCCCGCGTTAAAAATCCCTTGTACTCGCCGCCTGTTTGAACGTAGGTCATGATTGCCACTAGTCGAAGCATGGTCTCACCATTTTGCGCCAGAGTCACAATCACATCCAGAGCTGCCATTCGTGCGTCCCAGCTGCCATCCTCGAGCATTTTGGCTACAATCATATCTATTGCTGATGTTGGTACGTGGCATTTGCCATCCTCGAGCATCCTGGTGAACCTTCTGATATTCCTGGCCGATGAGATGCCCTCCCGGACGCGGTCTGGCCGAAGGTCGGCACACGAATGAGCCCCAGGGATGTTATGGCTCACCATCTTCTGCTAGAGCGACGACAGCTCCGAACACGGCTCGTCGCACATCAGCATCCGGATCCCCGAGCATCGTGATGAGTTTATCGATGGTCTCCCGCGGTAAAATTACCGCATACTCGATGTCTGTTTGAACGTAGGCCGCAATTGGTGCTAGTCGATGAGTGGGCTCACCATTTTGCGCCAGAGCTACAATCATATCCAGTGCTGTAATTCGTAGGTGCCAGTCGTCAAGCATCGTGGTGAATTTTGTGATATTCGTGGCCGATGACATGGCCTCCCGGGCGCGGTCTGGATGAAGGTCGGTGTCTGAGTGAGCTTCAGGGATGGTATGGCTCACCATCTTGGGCAATGCCTGACGGCAATAGGATCAATCCTAGCCTACCTTCGGTAGGAAGTTGGGATCGATCCTAGCCTACAATCGTAGGCCCTTTTTTACCGCTGTATTTTATATCTAATCCTATCGTATCCTATCAAACCTATATGATCCTATCTTTCCGTTCCGCATGTCACCGACCATCCTCTGCAGAATCAATCCTACGCTGGCATACACATTCGATCCCATCCCATCGCATCCTTCCATTGCTTTAATCCTATTGTATCCAATCTGTCTTACTCCGAGTCTACGTCGAAAATAAATAAATATTTTACTCATGCCTTGTACGGCACTCGGCCATTCGACCTGTTGGAGGGTGCACTCGCTTCATGGAGTGATATGTTCACTGTCCCTTTAGATAAATTGATGAGCCCAGCAACCGTCATACAGGTTTCACGGTCCTAAGCCAAGGTTCAGGTTGATTTGAGCTTGAGGAAGAGAATACTACGAACTCACTACTGTGATTTCTTTTTGGACTGCAAATGCAAACCAGACCAAGATGGCTTGATGGTGGGATAAATAGTATTACAGGCTGATACAAGGATGAACTCAGATAAAGGGACTCGAGAGAGAGAAGCAAATTGGGTTGTGGAAGAAGCAGAGAATCAGGGAGAGGCAAAATTTCGAGTTTTCGTCTCGAGGAAGTCAGAGACTCGAGAGAATGAGAGTGAAAGCAAAGCAAGCATCAAAGACGCGTTGTCAATTGTTTCCGGTCCCATCACACATTATTGTGTTGCGCAGGGCCACGTAATGAGGCAAGCAGTGCTTCAAGACAAAAGGAAAGGTCAAAGCGTACGGTGATTGCCGAACAATTTATGATTATGATCGGTTGCAATTGCATCATGACACCCATCAAACCAAACTCTCTTTAAAACCACCACCATCTTCACTGGCATCGCCCGAGAACTCATCTACCTCTGTCTTTCCTCCTTGAATTGAAAGAGAGAAAGAGAACCAACACCAACTCTGGAGTTCAGTTCATGCACCGTTCACTCCAGAGTCGGTGTCGGCTCTCTTTCTCTCTTTCAATTCGACTTCTGGTACACTAAGTGGCAACTCGCCACTCAAGCTCCGACACGTGAGGCCATAATTCTGTATGAGCAGTCACTTACATGATTATATGAATATTGTCTCGTTGGTTGCATCCTCAGAGGCCAAGAGCTAACATACACAAGGTGCAATGCCACTCTATCCCAATTTCGTCTTCCAGAAATTTTATCCCATCTCCCGACTTTATCCCATCCTATCCTTTCCTTTCCTCATCCATTCTATCCTATCCTTTATCCCATCTCCCAACTTCATCCTATCCTTTCCTATTCTTTCCTTATCTATTCTATCCTACCCTAATTTTCACCCTATCTCACCCTATCCAAATTTATGCCGCCGCATTTACCACACTCAAACTTGGGCCCATCCCCTATCCTATCCCATCCCATCCTATTCTGTCATATTGTATTCTTTCCAGCCTATTCTTCAGTTTAGGATACATTAGGATAGAGTATATACGATGTACTACGTTTGTAGGGAAAATTCGATCCCATCTTCCTAAGGACCAAAGGACGGGATTAATCCTATCAGCTGCGGTCGTCGTCTTGGGCCAGAGCGAGCACAGTGCTGCGCGCCGCTTGTCGTACAAAAGCATCTGGATCCTCGAGCATCGTGATAATTTTATCGATGGCCTCCCGCGTTAAAATTGTCGTGTACTCGATACCTATTTGAATGTAGGCCGCAATTGGTGCTAGTCGATGAGTGGGCTCACCATTTTGCGCCAGAACTACAATCATATCCAGTGCTGTCTTTCGTTCGGGCCAGTCGTCATCCCCGAGCATCGTAGTGAATTTTGTAATATTCATGGCCGATGACATGGCCTTCCGGACGCGGTCTGGGTGAGGGTCGGTGCCTGAATGAGCTTCAGGGATGGTATTGCTCACCATCTTGGGCCAGAGCGACCACAGCTTCGCCTGCCACTTGTCGTGCATCAGCATCTGGATCCCCGAGCATCGTGATAATTTTATCGATGGTCTCCCACGTTAAAATTGTCGCGTACTCGAGACCTATTTGAATGTAGGCCGCAATTGGTGCTAGTCGATGAGTGGGCTCACCATTTTTCGCCAGAGCTACAATCACATTCAGTGCTGCGCGCCAATTGTCATCCTTGAGCATCCTCAAGACGAATTTTTCGATTTTACTCGCCAATAAGAGGCCCTCCCTGATGTGGTCTGTGATGAAGGTCGGTACACGAACGGGCCCCAGTGATGCCATGTCTCACCATCTTGGGTCAGAGCGACCACAGCATTGAGTGCCAGGTATGTTACACTCGAGAATGGATCCCCGAGCATCGTGATGATTTTGTCGATGATCTCCGGCGTTAAAATTGCCGCGTACTCGCTGCCTGTTTGAACGTAGGCCGCAATTGCTGCTAGGTGATGCGTGGGCTCACCAAGTTTTGCCAGAGCTACAATCACGTTCAGCATTGATACTTGTTCATCCCAGAGACCATCTCCGAGCATCTTGATGACTTTTGTTGTATTTGCTGTCGATAAGATGCCTTCCCGGATACGGACTGGTGGAAGGTGGGTGCGTGAATTTGCTGAAATGATCTCATGGCTCACAATATTGGGCAATAACTATCACAGCCTGGACTGCCCCTTCATAACCTGTCTTCCGGATCATCGCGAGGACTTGATCGACGTGCTGCGGCATGAAACTTGCCTCGCTAGTGCTGTCTGGAGGAAATTCAGCGGGATAATTCTGCTAACATGGATGCCCAACTTCACCGCGGTTGAGAAGAGCTGCAAGAAACTCGACGGCCCGCTCTTTGAGTTGCCGTTCGTCTAGAATGCCGACGATTCTTCTGCTCATCCCGGGCGCCAGTAAAATTGCACGGAGCACATTGTCTAATATAAATTAGGACAACAAATGGGGATTTTAACATGAGATCTCACCGTGTTTGCTCAGATAAAACACCGATTGCATCCCTTCCTCAGTGCGGAGGTCGAGACAAAAATGAACAATGGCGGCAGGTGTCGCGGCCGCACGAATATCGTCTGTGACATTTGAGTTAGAGGTGAGATGCTATGTCGGGTCGTACCATATTCCGCTAATTCCCTGACAACTTTCGCAGCCATCTTCAATCCTTGACTGTCCTTCGGTTTGGTTCTGGAAATGATCCCCTGAAGAGCATGGGAATCAACTATAATCTCCCGTATATGATCTAGCAATGTTTTTGAGGATGTCCCAGTTCCAATGACACAGTGAGACTTACCGTGGCGGGCAACATCGGCGAGGAATTCGGCAATTGCCCAAAACACAGGATCATCTTGTGCTGACGCGCTGTTGATAGTTGCGCGCAAACTGTCGGTAATGAGAATCCTAGTATTGTCTGCGGATCTCAGGAGATGTCGTTTGAATGACAATTAGGGCTCACCATCCGAAGCAAAAATCCCCAGGGCAACAACAACATGCTTCCGCACACCGGCGTCCTCAGCCTGCAACAGAGAGCAAAGTCCGATTTCAGCTCCACTGTTCTTGAAGATGTTTCTGAATGCGGCTGTTGTTCAGGTGAGCATCGAGAGAGCAGGCATTGATAGCCACGGACCATTGGCTGCGAAACCCGAGAATGACTCGGCGTAGCGCCTCCGAAGTTCCGTTGGGCCGGTCGTCAATCGTGCCAACAGATATCGAACTCCGAATTGGGCAATGCTGCCAGTAAAGTATGCCCCTGAGTGTGCGATTAATAGATGTTCTTCTGAACGCAGAGGAAACGAACCCGCAGCTGCGGTCTTGACCAATTCCGCGTGGACTTGATCGCGGTTGACGGCCTTGCCGTTTCTTAAGATTGCATGATAATTATATGTTGTGTGAGACAGAGATAGAACATCGCCAGCCTTTGGGCGCCCCACAAGCAACGATATTTCGAACAGTAGCCGGCGGGTGTGTCCGTCTGCGCACGACTTACTAAGGACCGATATCTCCCTGTCGAAGAGGGTAGTATCGGGCACAGCATCCGATAGAAACAGCAGAATCCGGGCTTTGACGCAAAACGCAATCTCGCGGATCACGGCGGGTATGGAGGTCGTGAGAGCGATTGCGCCCCCAGGATCCACTAGGGCCCGAAGAATGGCATAGGAGATTGAGCCCTCTGCGTCCGCTGGTGAAGCCTGGACCATATGCAAAATGGCGTGAAGGCACGCCCTCAAATCCTCTGGATCCGGGGTGTCTTTCGCGAGCTCAGACGATAGAGTCCGCGAGAGTAAACCGACAGTCGTGGGATGAAGCAGTTGGTCCTGGACAGCGAGTGTGGCGGGGAGACCTGCGATCGCCCGAACGGTTGCAGCGATTGTAGCCCCGTTCTGCGACTGTACAAGAAGCCAAGCCAATGCCTGCGCCTGTTGCGCGTCCTTCCTCTCCGGGAGTTGGGCGGGCGCATCCACTCGCCATGGGCCCAGGAATAGACGGCGAATCATTCCGGACACAGGTGTGCGAAAAGGAGAATCTAAGGAGTATATCGGATGGATGCTGCTCGCAAAATACAAAATGACGATGATAGCCGTCAGGGTGAGGATGACGATGCCGATGGTCGTATCGTCCTGGAAAATGAGGATTACGAGGCCAATGCTGAATAGGAAAAATGCGACGTGGATGAGAATCGGAAGGCATTGGACGACTAGCTTCAGGTGCCATCGCTTAATGCCGCGGAACCGCCGACAGTGCCCTGCAGCATCGACCCAGGTCGATCCAGAAACAGAGGACGAAAATTGGGTGACCCAGCCTTTTGCGAGGCTCGCGCCAAGGGCGCTCATCAAACTGAACATTAAGCTCGAGAACCAGAGACCGTTGACCCAGCGCGAGGCGGAGGTTGGTTCAAAGCTGCTGGGGCCAGAAATTTGTGGACCGGCACTATTATGTTGGTTCTCGATGAGGATGATCAAAAGAGAGTTGGTGATACTTTGGAGATCTTCCTCGAGGCCCTTGCGTATTTCGATGAGGAACGCTGAGAGTATCGCTGAGAAAAGACCCGCCTAAATGTTTCTCCTTCGTTATATATCTGCGAGGACGAATGAAATGGACGACGTACGAATATAAGCAGGGGATCGAGATCGCTGTTGAAGATTCGCGCCAAGTTATCGTCCGAGATTTTGGCCTGCTCCATATAGAGGTGCCATATCGGTGCGTTATCGGTACAGTATAGGTTGAAAGGCCCCTCCTTCAGAGTAGCGGGAGAATCATCTTCTTCCATTGAGTACCGTGCATCCGAGGAAGGTATGAAGGCTCACTTATGGGAGGCTTTTCGTTCTCCCTCGTTTCGGATCGTCGTAATGGCACTGGCAAGCCGGATTCCGCTTGTACTTCGTTTGCAGCAAACTATACACTGTGATTAGCGCATGCCTAATACGTCCAGGGTTTTGGACGCACAGATCCTTGAGCTTTAGGGGGACCTGCACCAGACATCGACGGGGATGAGAGACGGGGGCTACTGGGAAACACGTGTGCGCCACAACCCCGGTCCCACGGTAAGCCTGTCACGTCAAAGTCCTGACTGGCAGTGACTCAAGCGTCAAGTCAAGTCAGAAATTGGTAAATTGGTGGGTGTGTTCAATTTCGCCGTCCAGGTGAAGATACTGTACTATTTCGACCGTAGATTCAGGTCACAGTCACAGCCAACTTTTTTTGATGTGTGCAAAAATCGCCTTAGTTCAAAACAAAATTTCTCGGGCATTTCGGACATCGCTGATGCCATCAATTTTGAATCTACGGTCGAAATAGTACAGTACCAGAGCACTCGCAAGCCAAATTAGACAATTCCATGGGAAATTTGAAGAGTTGGTCAAAAACACGCTCGAAGGTGGTGACAATTCAGGACAAGGTAAAGTCGCCCGGGCAAACACTCAGATGCTGTCGCCAAGCAACTCCCTCTTGACAGTCACACTTTCCATCATCTTCTCAAAACGACACCTAGCTCAGCGGCGCCAAACGATATGCGAATGCTTTCAACGCAGCGTCGAACCTGCCACATGAAGTCGATACTTTCTGTCGCGTGGAGGACGCCTGAAGACCACGATGGATAACGAGCGCTGGAATGGGGTTTCGGTCCTCGGATGCACGGCGGCGACTAGATCGGTGAGTGCATATTGCAGACGCGCAAAGATCCCTTACCTCGCCTTATGCCCTTATAACACAAGTGACGCGGCTCCTCGTGAATTCCCCCTTCCGCCATCCTGCACTTCGCCATACCCACCATGCGCGTTCCTCCCCCGCGTCCCGCTCTCTTATTCCTTATAACCCTTCTCGTTCTTCTCCCTGTCTCCCGTCTACCTCAATTCCACACCTCCGACTGCACCATCTCTTCAAGCTCGCCATTCCTTCCCAATCCCCCGTGTAACCTTGGAGAACTTCCTGAGTTGAAGTAACCCCCGCCTCTGCCGCTCGCAGTTGATTTTTACCGGATCCACATCTCCGCCTCTTGTTCCATCCTTTCTTTAACCTCCCGACTACGTACCCTTCCAACCAGATCGACCATCGCTCGCTCTGCACCGGCTTTCTTCGCGCCCTCCCTCACCTGGGCAACTCATGGCCACCATCGCCATGAAATCCAGCGCCTCGAGTTTAATCCCATAGCGTTGAGACGGGCACATGGTTTAATCTGGTTTAATCCGGCCCTGGATTAAACTGTACTCTAAGTCGTATTTACAGGGTGTAATAGTACCGATGTATATACATGTGCAAGTCCGATTAAACTGAGTCGGTTTCAAAGACGATCCCGTTTGACCTCATACGTCGCATTGGACTTCAATCCCGTTTAAACCGCCGGCCCGTTCAAACTGCCACCAGTTTAAACCGCCACCAAGATTAAACTGCCAGCGAGTTAAAACCGGGGAAATGAGGGCAAGCCAGAGTATGATAAGCCAAAGAATCAGCGAGAAATTAAGATGGAGCTTGCCTTCGAAAAGAACTGTTTCATCGTCTCGGGAAATGCGCACCTTAGTCGTTGGGAAACTGTCCACATTTTAACGAAAAGGCTCGTGTAAAGTCATATGCTCACTCAAGCTACACAACGGCTCAAGCCACCCATTTTCTCGAGCCAAGCAGCCGCTCAAGCCACCGCCAGCATCTGTGGATAAGTCGAGGCAAAATCACCAGAGGAGGAAAGAAATGGTACACACCTTATTATCTCGCGCATTTGATTGCAAGTTAAATCACCAACTGTCATCGTAATATTGACCTGTATTTTCTACTTCTGTAAAAGAGCGGGTAAACTTCAAGTTCGACGTTCGTGAAAGAAGACCAACGCAGAACTTACTTGTGTGAATAGCTGGAGACCTGTTGCATGCCAAAGTCATCGGTGGCACTGCCTGGAGTCTACGCCACATGAATTTTGCAGTGGGGGGCGAACAACATCGAGGGTGGCCCACCAGAGAGAGACGAAAGCCACTCACCTCGAATAAAATGGGCGGCACAACTGATCCAACATAGACATCTGGCATCTGGCCCGCAAGTGATTTGTGTTGCCTTTGATTTCGCAATTTCCGCGACCCACAAGTCTGCCCGGTGTCGGTCGGTGGGTGGCGTCGTCGCGGTATTGAGCAAAGACGTGTTTTGATCATCAGATTGATGGGACCAAATTCACACCACGTGACTTAAGAGCATGTACTCGAGTAATTTTGACGTGCAGGCCAAGTGCAGGGCCCGGGCACCCCAAAGCCTGCTGAAGCTCCCGCTGACTATCGTTCTGCGAAATATCGAGACAAGTGTCGTGAATCTTTTCAGAGATACCAGTACTTTGACACGGGTTCAATACATAACAGACAGTACTGCTCCGGGAGCAGCCGGTTTCAAGCTCAGGTCCACAGCCGTCGGTGGTCTTGCCCGGATGGAGTATTTGAACAGCAGCGGCAGACTGATTTCGAATTCGAAGTGAGTAAAGTACAGCACTCCGCAGAGAGGCTCACTTGAGAAAACCCCGAAGCAAACTTATTCGACGGCTCTATTACCCGCCCATGTTCGTCTATTGCCTTGGTGACGTCAAAGGTCACGAGCATGAATACGACAGTAATCCAAACCGAGGCGATTGCCATGTCATCCAGGGCATAACCTACGACGAACATGAGAGTTTGAATCTGGAGTTGACAAGCATTAAAAAGCACCTTCGTCCGAAAGCGGAATCTAGGCTCCTGCCAGCGGGATATATATCCGTCCAAGAGCATGCGATTGGGATTGAACGTGTAGGGAGCTGGGTAAGTTTACTGGGAAACTCTGGTCAGTAACGAGGAAGAAAGGAGCGATGAACTTCGTCGTGTAGAATAGCACTGATGGAAATATCATCAATATGTAAACACATCGTTGAGGAGGAACTAGTCATTGCCAATTACAATTGAACCCGCGGGGATCCTGTATCCTTTTTATTGATCGTCGACCACCACATAGTGAGGGAGAGCTAAGTATGTGAGAAAAATCAGCAGACGAACACGTTAATCAACAGGCCAGTTCAAACCATTCGGCATCACATTCTGCCAGCATAGAACCCTCCTTCGGAGTGCGGTGACATACGGCACCGAGGACTCATCCTCAAAGTCAGGCCGGTACCGGCGGCCCGTCACCGCATCCACTTCGGTTTGGGCCTCGTCAGGATTCGCCATCGGAACCTGCTGAGGGAAGAAACAGTGGTGTCTGCTCCACCAATATACATCGTCCCCGCGGCAGCGCTGATTGTGCGTTCTGTGGAATCGTTGCCCGCAGTCCTTTAGCGCGGCCAACAACTCCGCAGTGAATGACAGAGGTGCAGTGCCAAGGTCCTTGGGTGGGGATGAAAGATACCGTGTCAACATCGGGGATGCGTGGGTTGGTTCGCTCACCAGCTGCCGCTTCCTCTCTGCCAGTGGTAAATCCGCCATCGCTTCGCGCTGTGCCTGAATTGCATACCATGCATCCATATTCCAGAAGCGGGATGGAGTGCTCGAAATGCTTACACTGAATACTTCCCAGGGACACCAGCTGATGCACTACATGGCGTGCAAAGGCCACAAACAGATCGTTCAATGGTAGAACGTCAATGCCATAAGTTATTGATAATAGGAGCTTGCTCGCCCACCTGCAAGGTCACAGTTAATTTTGGTTCTTTTAGCATCGGTTGAATGCGCACTGGTGTAATTGCATCTGGATCGCGCGAGAGGTTTCGAGAAAGTTCGTGGATTGCGTCAACTTGTCTGGCGTGGTATTTCCGCGAAGCATTTACCGTGAATGCTTGATTGAATAACGGTCAACGTGCACACCTGAATTGGAATGAGTCAAGTTTCCGCATACTGGATTCACCGCTCACCAATCGTCCCCTGTGCAAGTCGAGCCTACCGCAATGTAAAACTTGTGGAGCTACTACATGCACCGTATTTCATCAGTGCTGGAAACGTCTCGAGATCTCACTAATGCTACTGATCAGGAGACACATCACCCATATTGAAATCCCATCCGATGAGCTCGACCACCATAGGAAGACGTGGCCTTGTATGAGTCCACCCATATTTCTTATGCAACGGATATGGCACTTACCTGTCAAACTACATTGCCGAACGCTTCTCCAGGAGAGCGTCTGTCGCTTCCGGTGACGATAAGACAATTACAGACTTTCCGGTGAGATTCAGCCTTCAGGTACAGGATATCAGAGTCTGGCAAGAGAATCAAGCGCTCAAACGAGAAGAACATACTGATACCACTCACCAGACTGTTCGCTCCACGCCATATACTTCTCCCACGGACACCTCGAGGGGATGTCGAGAGTATTTCCAATGCGCAACAATCCCTTGGACCCTAGGGGCAGTGGTAACTGGGATCTAGTACAGCGCGAAAAGAGGAAATAACCTATTGTACCACCCAGTGCCACCCAGATCGTAATGGAGGGGTCGAACACCATTCGCTGTGGCTATCTGTTTGTGATACCGTTGTAATTTGGTTGTAATACCACTGGGAAATCTCCTTTTTCAATCTTGAGAAAACAGACTAGGAACCCAGACTCGCATAGCTCCTCAGAGATCAAGTACGAACCACATACACACAGTTGAATCAAACGCCCATTTTGCGAGGAAGGGAAGACAACTTGACTGCCAGGAGGCCCAGGACTGCATGCGGTGAACCGGCGGTGAACAGATTGGAAAATGGTACAACTCAGTCCCAACTGGCCATAATGATTGAAATTCGGAGGGCCACTGAGCCATTGATTTGCGCTTGAAAGAGAAACAGATGATGGGAGTCTCGGACAAGGACACATCAGACGCCGGCCCGCAATCTCCCGCGACAGAGAGGCTCCGGGCTCTTTTGACTCTTTTCCTTAAACCGTCAAGGCAGCGGAAGCGGTTTGGCACCCGAACTGTTTTACCCACCACACTGGATGGCCAATCGGTCAACCTGCCGAAATACATGTAGCCAAGGATTTCTCGGGCGTACATCTACCGACGGTTTATATAATCCTCATCGTTACTGACCCTATCGTTTCTCCCCAGCGAGGAGCAGTCAATGCTAATCATTGTGCTAAAAACGTACCTGGTCCGATTTGAAGTCTAACTAGTAACTACCTCTCTAGCTCGGAATCTCGAGTCCATTCTTGATTTTCTACCCATCCTCTTTATATCGCGCAGATAGTATTATCCATGGCTGAAAATTCACGTTGCCGTTGTTGTTTGGATGATTCCTCGACGATTATTGTCCAGCTGCCTGGAGGTGCGCTGCAAGGGTGATGAGATATGGGCCTCGTGTAGGAAACAGTACGGTGACATCCTCAATGACGGAAGAACTGTGTATCGAGTTTGTCGTCTTTCGTTCTTATGCCCCGGGTTCAAATCTCTTTGGTCAGATTGAGTGATCCTCATGGAATTTCCTTAGACTTGATTCTCTCTCCTCAAAATTCTGACTTCTTTCCTTGGCTGAGCAGAACATCGGTGGCTGTTTTGATGGCACGTTGTATGCGAGGAAGTCGACCTCCTCAATGGAAACCCACGGTGTTTCGTTGTTGGTACTGAGTTACCATGAGTTATATACACCCAGACACCCAGTACTTATGACGGGTCACCTTGGCAGGTGGCGAGTGCGTAAGGCAGATCGGTCAATTCCACTTGGCATTTTGACTGAGAGGTATAAATCCAGGGCTGGATTTTGGGCATGAACTTCATCTACATACAAGGTTTCTTACTCCATCCACAAACCAAAACTACCCCCCACGTATTAGCATCCGATGCCTAGAATTGACTTGCAGAATGCACGTCAACACGAAACGAGGCGGTCCACGTGTCTGTGTCGTGGCATTTGGACAATTTCAAACTTGAATTTGCCCCTCAGTACAAGGCTCGTCTTCCAAACGGCCATGAAGCAGCAACAGCATGGTTTAAGTTTAAACCACATCGTCTCCAACGATAGCCTGGTTTAAACCACCTTCCTATAATCATATAGGGAGCAGGCTTTGGTTTGAACCACAGTGGTTTAAACCGGTTTAAGCCATGGTTTAAACAGTGGTTTGAACCATTGTCTGAATGTGGTTTGAAATTATCGTGGTTTAAACCAGTTCAAACCAGATGGCTTAAACCAGTTCAAACCAGATGGTTTAAACTGGTTTGAACCAAAGTTGTTTGGACATGTGTTTTCTTTTTTTGTCTTGACTCTCATTTTTTCCTCCTCTCTTAATATTAGTGACTGCCCGCCCGACTCCTTCCAAAAAAGGAAATTCATATCATTTGGACTCAAAAAAACACAGAAAATTTGTGAATAATTGGGAAAATTTTGTTCAAGGCACGAATAGATTGGTAGATGGCACCTACCAAAAATGGAAATCCATCAAAAAATGAAAGTTGTAGCCCTCATTGAGCACTACAAGGTTGACCATTGACCATGGTGATCAGCTCACTGGTTGGGCCGAAAAAGGCAATATACTTTCAAAAACACGGTTTGTTTTAGGGAATGATTGGGCCATATCTCAGTAATTGCTGGACGGATTCCCACGATTCTAGTACCGTTAGAAAGCAGCTGAACAGGACTTTCAGATGGGGCCACTCACCAGGCATTCTACACCACTTCTATAATCAGCTATTTTTATTTTTTTAGAATGATTTGGCTTGTATCTCGGGAACTGCTGGATCGATGATCCCCTCAAACAGAGAATCCCTGATATCTCAGCAGCCATATTTTTTGTATAGCTGGCAACAGGTGTCACTTGAAAGTGCTCATTCACCTCTGTGATCCCCTCAAACAGAGAATCCCTGATATCTCAGCAGCCATATTTTTTGTATAGCTGGCAACAAGTGTCACTTGAAAGTGCTCATTCACCTCTGTACCACAATCATGGGTATTGATACAGCAGTTCCTAAGATACAAGCCAAATCATTCTAAAAAAATAAAAATAGCTGATTATAGAAGTGGTGTAGAATGCCTGGTGAGTGGCCCCATCTGAAAGTCCTGTTCAGCTGCTTTCTAACGGTACTAGAATCGTGGGAATCCGTCCAGCAATTACTGAGATATGGCCCAATCATTCCCTAAAACAAACCGTGTTTTTGAAAGTATATTGCCTTTTTCGGCCCAACCAGTGAGCTGATCACCATAGTCAATGGTCAACCTTGTAGTGCTCAATGAGGGCTACAACTTTCATTTTTTGATGGATTTCCATTTTTGGTAGGTGCCATCTACCAATCTATTCGTGCCTTGAACAAAATTTTCCCAATTATTCACAAATTTTCTGTGTTTTTTTGAGTCCAAATGATATGAATTTCCTTTTTTGGAAGGAGTCGGGCGGGCAGTCACTAATATTAAGAGAGGAGGAAAAAATGAGAGTCAAGACAAAAAAAAAAAAAACACATGTCCAAACAACTTTGGTTCAAACCAGTTTAAACCATCTGGTTTGAACTGGTTTAAGCCATCTGGTTTGAACTGGTTTAAACCGCGATAATTTCAAACCACATTCAGACCACAATGGTTTAAACCATGGCTTGAACCGGTTTAAACCACTGTGGTTCAAACCAAAGCCTGCTCCCTATATGATTATAGGAAGGTGGTTTAAACCAGGCCATCGTTGGAGACGATGTGGTTTAAACTCAAACCAGCCTAGGGTACAATCAACATCTACGGAAACCAGAGGGTTTCCGAACGAGTCGTATTATCCCACATTACTGTACACAGATCGCACGCAGGTGAAAGATATTTGAGGTGTACTGACGAACAATAGAGGCCGCGGGATGCCGTAGCCTCTGAATCTCTCCCACCGTATCACGTCTGGACTTACAGGTGGACGATCCGTGTGCGCTGGGGTGCCAGTGCTGTGGAGAGTGTGTGTTGGGCTGAAACGTTGACACGTGGAAGTGGGAAGTAGGATGCCAAGTGGGAAGATCAGTGTTCGAGTTTTAGGCATGAGGCGCCACGTAAGATGGGTTGTGTCAGCGGTTTTGGATGACTGTGGCTTGTGTGGGCTGACCGCGATGATGAGCAGTGTGCGGTCGATGTGGATGACCTGGGGTACTTCAAGCGCGGGCTGACTAGCGCTGACTGTGCTGGCAAGTCAATTTGACTGAACTGGTTGAACAATGTTTTGAACAAATTTTGAACCACGGACCATCAGTCCGGTCGAGGTGGTGAGCTTTTTGCGGAAGATCCTTCATCTTTCCACACAGTTCCGAGGTATGGCTTCGGGACCAATGTTTATATGGTATTTGAATTCATTCGCTATCAGAAGAACTATCGATATCATAAAGGTCGGGTGAGTTGAACCCCGTTCGACTGCCTCGAATTACTGGCGCACGAAACCATTCAAGCGGAGCAGGTGTGCGCCATGCACCACACCCGAGTTATTGCTCTATACTCTTGGTGTCATTTAGTAGCGAAGAAATTAACGCGCGGGTTATTGAACTATAAAAATGTTCTTCGGTCGGTTTCAGCTATTCGGGTGCGGAGAGTCGAACCCCGTCTCACTGCCTCGAACTAATATCGTTTGACAGCACCCAAGCGGAGCAGTTGTGTGCCGTACACCACACCCGATTTCTTGTTCTATATACTTTATGGAAGTCATCAGCGACTAAATTACCTTGCGGGGCACTGACAGTATAAAAAAGTTGTCGCTGCCAACCATTCGGGTGCGGGGATTCCAGCTCGCTGCTTTCAACTCAACAGACTGCAGCTGTGGGCAGTACGCCACACAGTTCATTGTGTAGACTCGACGCTTTGTAGTCCGGCAGACTGGACCTTGAACTGGTTCACAGAGTGCGCGGATTTGAGATAAAAAAAGGACAAAGATAACTCGGAACCATTCGGGTGCGCGGAGTCGAACCCCGTCTGGCTACCTCTACAGAGTCGAAGAGATTGCCCAAGAAAAGCAGCTGCGCCGTGCACCACACCTAATTTCTTGTTCTGCAGACTTTGTGGAATTTATTAGCGAATAAATCAAACTCCATTTGTACAACCATTTCCCCTCTTCGTAAGGTACCCTGAGTAACTCTAAAAACCCATCCGCACCTAAACTAGGCCTTGCCCGTGGACCGCATCTTTTCCCTGATTTTTTATCTCGATATTAATCCAGGCAGGGATTGGAGGAATTTGAGGCCTTTTTTTATCCGAATCAAAAAAAATTGTAGGTTGGTTTTCTAGGGTTCTTAGCCGGCCTGATCCGAATGATGTTTACTGATGCTTGTTTGCACCGCCACATCGATCTCTTTCATTCGCATCCACCATCCACGAAGTTTGCCACCCACCATCGCTCAGCTCGTGGCCCCACCGAAGCGACACATGCGAAACTACACCCAGAGCCAGCCTAGGAACCTACTGTACGCCAAGAATGGTTCATCGTTCATCTAACAATTTTTGACCACAGGATTTCTCACAGTCCACGCGACGGAGCAGCTTTTCAGTACAATATTTTGTGCGTCGTCTGTCACTCTACTGCTTATGGTTGATTGATTCTTTCTGCGACAATGCCACTTGTCATGCGCCATGAGTCTGTCGAGGTCGCTGTGCCACCACACGGTGGCACCGCATCAACTTTGTTTTCTCATTCTCTTGTCTTTCTCTTTTTCGCAGAAGCTGACTCCGCATTTTCAGGCAGCAGTATCAGCATAAGATGCTCGCACCTGTTGGCAATGCGGTACCAGTCGTCGTCGTTTAATCTCCGTTCAAACGGGCCAGTGGGTTGATCTGTCAGTTGTCTGATCAGTTTGATCTGAGGGACAGTTTAATCCATTGGCAGCTCAATGGTGGTTTGAACGTAGTTAACTCTGTTTAAACTGGCTTATAGTTCAAACCAGTTGGCCAGTTTGAACGGCATGTTGTGTAATATGGTAGCTACTGTAGAGATTAAACTGAGCCTCGGTTCAAACTGGATTAAACCGGGGTCCCGTCCTGACGCCCTCAGTTTAAACTGACGGCGCCGGATGGCAGCATCGCCACGTACATCATGGTCCGCAGGAGGATGTACAAGACTGTACTTCCAGGCTCTATCAATACCAGCGCGCGGTGCGTCCTTCTCGGCTTGATACTCGTGGACTCGAGCTTGCATGGCGGAACACATCTCGTGCCCACTGAAGTTGGGGGTGAGAACCAGCCATACGAAGACCGTATGAGATTTATATAAAGACTTGGCTTGGCTGACAGAGTAGGTTTCCACCCATTCCCTCGCCCTTCCCTGCATTCACCCTTCCTCCTCCCTCCTTCTCCGGTCATCTCTTCCGTTCCGCAATCCCTCATTCCCTCATTCCCCCATCCCTCCTTCTTCCGTTCCGCCTTCCCTCCGCCCTCCCCCCTTCTTCGCTGCGCGCTCCTACTCCTCATCCCTCCTCCTTTCTCCATGATAATCATAATTGCCGTTCATCATGGTCATGCTCATGATTTCCCTCGCTCCCAATGCGCATCCTCACAGGTCTAAATACACTCGCATGGGCCAAATTAAATATGCAGTACGCTCCCAGGTCCCGCTCGCGATTATAAGTTATGGATTATGAGTGCCAGTGCAAGAGTCACGCGCTTGCGCTGGCGCTGTATCTGCTGCGGCGCTGATTCTTCGGTGCGTGCAGTGTGGGCTTCCGACGGGGGTAAGTGGCGGTGGGTGGGAACCGGTGCCTCTTGTCTACTTCGAACGCGGCGCCGTCCCTCATCTGGCTATTTCTTTTTGCTTCTTCTTCCTTTTATTGCGGGGCGTTCTCAGACCGACCCTACTCTACATACATTCTCACCGATGAACGCAGGACGCATGACCGCGCCGCCCATGGCCCGTGGCCTCGGCATTCGTTCGTTCGTTCGTTCTTTCTTTCGCTCTACGCGAGCTTGTTCTTTGCCCGATCCATGCGCTCGGCTTAGTTCTGCCTTTTTTTCCCAGCCTTCACTGCCCAGGAAGACTTTCTACTTTCCATATTGTTACTTCCTGGTGCACGCGGCTCTTCCCTTCTATGATTACTTACTACCGCTTGTTTGATGATGAGCAACGCAGTATGCATGTACAGTGGCAGCCCATAATTGCGAGCATCCAGTCGGCTGGGAGGTCCTTTTCCAACAAGTAATGTGGTGGTCTCGATTGGGTTATCCAGTGGATGCACTAGGTCCAATTGATCTATGGTCAACAGGCACGTCCGAGCGGCAGTGGTTCGTCCAAACGTACCCCGTGATATTTGGCACTTCCGAGGTACGCAACACCAGTCGGTACTCTTAGAACCCATTGATCTTCCAACTTGGGCCAACCGTATCTCGACTAGAAAATATTGACCAGAACAGTCATCCCGATCATCTCCATGTTACCGCGGAGTTTGATATCGTCCTATTCATCTGCACAACATTTGTTCGGAGGTCAACGGCGATGCTCCAGGTTTAGACCATTCATCTCGCGAGTGCCGGTCAATATTTGTAAAACTGGTATGGCATGACAGCCACTGAATTGTTCTCTGGGCACGCTTTGACGGCGTTTTCTTGATACTAGATCTTTGGGTTTCTAATATCTTATGGACTATAGAATATGGATACAACATGGGATCAGGTAGGCGGACCTCGTTCTACCTGTTGTAGACCAAGGTAGGCCGGTGACTGTTCTGCAGGCCGCGTTCTGAGTATAAAGGGATCGCAACTTCGTTTCGTTTTCTACCAACACAGCCCGGTCGCCATTCACTGTCAACCCGAGTTCCTCAGTAAATCACCGAAAATGTTGTTTGCGACCTCCATAGCCGTCTTGTTTTCCCTCGTCGCAGCGTCCCCAATCGAGAACTCTACTCTGGCTTTGGTTCCAGCTATCAAGTAGGCCACATGTTCTTTTGTATGCATTCACACTGATTTTCGATAGTGGAATCAACCTCGGCACACTCATTGTCAATGGAGATCATGTCGCGTGGTTCTCTGGTCATCCCAAAAGCGATTACACCGTCATCGGACCAGTAAGAACTTCCCATTTCATTTATAATGCTGATTGGATTCCGTCCTTTCCAGAACAATGTCAACCCTTGCTCCCGTACTTTTGACCTCAAGACAAGCGATGGGGGGACGACGGGTACTTACCAGGAATTCGGGTGCGGGACTAGCGACTATGGGATCAACAAGAACGGAGTATTCTATGCACAGTGCATTGATTTCTCGGAGCCAGCTGCCGACGGTGTTGATAGCGATTACCACTGTTCTTAAGTTGCAATTGCTTCGGTTGGATGAGATCTTTTGTCTGTGTTTAATTACCACTCCGTGTACCGTCGGATCAGAGAATAGGTACATCATCGGTCGTGTATCATCGTATTGGAGAGTAATATGTGCACCAAATATTTCCGTGAGGTGGTAAGGAAAAACATCGCTGCTTTCGCGTTGTTGTGGGTGCCCTTGAAGGCGGCCTTCTGAAATTCGCTTTGTCCCCCACTCGTGATCGAGCCCACGAAGCCCAGTGTCCACTCCCAGAAATGGACCTTCAAGGCGAGGTCCGCAACCATAAGTACACAAAGTGAATGGAAGCTAAAGTAGAACGCGCGCAGGAATAGATACAGAGCGAGTTGCCTTTAGGCTTTGAGTATATGTGGCAAAAGGCAAGCCGGAGCCTGTATCGAACAGGATACATTAACATTAGAATCGGCAAACGAAAACAAAACAAACTGTGAGATCTGAGTAATTCCGTAGGGAAAGGAGGAGAGTCGCCAAGTAGTCACACCCTCTGCCGCAAGATTTTTGGGAACTTTCTTCTATGCCATCACCAACGCAGTACAACTTGATATTTCAAATGTACTGTTTATCGCAGGCACAATAGAATGCATAGAGAGGTAAATTATAGGCCATAATGTACAATGGGCACCCATCGGCGCAACGAAATGTTCGGCTCCTTCCGCAAGTTAACAACAGCGACGTGGAGGGATTCCTAAGATCAGGCGTGACCGGAGGGTCCACAGCGGCATCACAACTTTTGAACAAATGTTCATAAAAGACAACTTTGGGGCCGTCGTTAAAGGATCAACCTGTCAAGTAGAAATCACTGAAAGAGAAAAAAACATCTGAACTCACCACATCGTTGCAACGACACTCCGAAATCCTGCAAACAGCAGAGCCGCCGCAAGATGCATGGCCTCGTCTGGTAACTCGTCGTCACCTTTCGCCGTCTCACATGCGCTAAGAAACGCCAACGACATCTGTTTCTTCTGCTGACAACTCTCTTCATTTAGCCTGCGCATTATTTCAGAGACCTTCAGCCTGCCATCCGACAGGACGAGCCCGCAATGAAGAGGATCGGTGGCATCCTGGATCCCGTGGCATGCAAAATGGACAATCGACGACTGCTGGAGATGAAACAGGACTGCATCCACAGCTGTCGGCGTGGATCGACCCATACTCAGGGTCAGCCATGCATACGGAACTCTCTCCTCAATTTTTTTCAACTCGATGTCGGTGTACGGAAGGGCGGAAAATCCCGATGTCTGTGGTTGTAGAACGGCGGTCATCTTGAATGGGGTGGTGTCACTAAACACGGGGGCCGGAGGATCCAGCAGGTTATTGAGTGTCGGCGTGTACGAAGAAATTACATAATCTGAGACAGAATCTGAGGCTTCCCCCTCACCATATATGCCAGCGGCATGAATCGGGAGGAAGGTGAAAGGCCCCATGGGGCCCCACCATAACCGTGGTGGATTTGTAGATTTGTATTCAGGATAATTAGATTCGGGGCCGAAAATGAACTAGAAGGCAGTACCTCCAACTTGAGGTGAGAGAGAACAGGCTTCGCAATACTTGTCCATATTTTAAATGAGGCGCAGGAGGTCGTCCGTACCTAGACTTTCGTGGGGTAGTATACAAGCTCGTCAGTCAGTGTGAATGCCCATCTTCGTCAGTTTGATGGCTATCTTCGTCAGTTGATCGCCATCTTCGTCAGTCTGGATAGCCGAGGTTCAATCCTCGTCAGTCAATGGAGCCGACGGTGCAAGCTCGTCAGAAAGAGATCAACCTTGACTGGGAGCTAGTCGCAGGAGGGAAACGTTGGTGGGCGCGGGATCTGGCGCGGGAGAACCCGGAGGAGTTCAAATTGGAATGGCCTGCATACGCACATCTTGTGGATACTCTTTAGTTTATTCATTGCTTAATCTTGAATCGACTTCCATACTTTCGTTCCTGAACGCGAGCGTTGTCAGTTGAGAATGAGCACCGGAGCTGTGGCGCTTTCCCTCTTACTCCCGTTTCTTTCTGCGACTCGACATGTTGATTGCGGAAACTAGGGTTGGAAAAAACGGTACTGTGAGGTTTATATCTGCATATTGTGTTATCTACAGTTGAGGACAACAGGCTGGTGGCTGGAGAAAAAGAGCACATGTGTACTTAGCTACGATATATTTTTCATCCTTTTGAGTTTTGAGTTTTTGATGGTATTCTAAATCCGGACATGTCGAATGTGTCTGACCCCCAATTTGCGAGTGGTGCTCTGGTGACCCAAAGTATCAACCCCTACGGTGCATCGTATCCTCCCAAGTACTAATAAATATGTTTCATGAGTAAAATATTCTTTGCCCGCACTCGGAGTGATATGTTTGTGATGGCATTCCAAATCCGGACATGTCGAATGTATCTGAGCGCCAATTTGCCAGCGGTGCTCTGGTGGCCCAAAGTGTCAATCCCCGCAGTAAATCGTATCTTACAAAGCACTAATAAATATGTTTCATCAGTAAAATATTTTTTGCCCGCACTCGGAGTGATATGTTTGTGATGGCATTCCAAATCCGGACATATCGAATGTATCTGAGCGCCAATTTGCCAGCGGTGCTCTGGTAGCCCAAAGTGTCAATCCCCCCAGTAAATCGTATCTTACAAAGTACTAATAAATATGTTTCGTCAGTTAAATTTTTTTTGCCCGCACTCGGAGTGATATGTGATGGCATTCCAAATCCAGACATGTCAAATGAATATGAACCCCAATTTGCCAACGATGCTCTGGTAGCCCAAAGTATCAATCGCCCCAGTGCTTTACATCTTAGAAAGTGCTGAGAAATATTCTTCATGGGTAAGTTTCATGTTTGTGATGGGCCAATATTAGTTCAGGATCCCTTACCTGCGACTATCCCATCAACAGCCACATGAAATCCAGGTATGTAACCAACTGAAGCTGGCTCTATACTAATCGGTATGAGCCACGCTCTTCGATTTTAGTTGAGGCTACGCTTTTGTAGTCTTTTATCACTGAGCCTCAATACCGTGCTCAAACGGACTACCGGGCCCTTCGATATTGGATCAAAGTGATCCCCTCCGCACACATCTCGTTAATCACATTCCAAATAGAAGATTATCAGTGTGGTGTCTTCTGCTGTTATCAATGAATGGGGTGAATTCACTAATATCTTGACGGGACGCGAACGGGAATCCTACGTGACCGTTAAGTACACGGGTACGCGGTCACATACGTGAAGGCCAGTGACATCGCAGACATCTTGTCAACTGAGCAGATTGCCGCCAACATCTCAACAGAATGACGAGGATCGACAGCACTGACGAATACTTACAATGGCACTGACGAACAAGATTATACGGACTGACTGACGAGTTTGTAAATGAGCCCGCAGCATGCCCGCGGCACCGAAACATCGCCGCTGCAAGGGGACATTGAGACAAGAAATGAAGGGAGGGGAAGCTGTGGATTACCTGCTGTCATAGTTCAGTGGGCCCACTACTTAATTTACTCACATTAGCCGCAACCATCGCAACATTAACTATAATGGACTTACTATAATATCGGCTGGAACATTCGTCAGCGAACACGGAAGGGTGCGGGCGAAAGCAGACCGGAACTAGATGGAATACTGCGATCTTGAAAGGCCAACGAGGAGGCGAAACTGTGTGACAGAGATGGTGTCATAGGTATGTGCTAACACGTTCGAGGGTGTGCACCACGCACCAGAATCCGATAGCCCTGCATACACCCTTTGCGCCGAGTCCACCAGCCGAGTGCGAATATCGTGAGCCCAATCCAGAAAGACCCATGTGCGCTGTATGTGATAGATATCAACAGAGAAGGGAAAATATTCCTTACTGCGCAATAGTCGTATATGTAAGCATCTCGGGGCCGTCGCATAGACTGTAGACAGTAGGTGCGAGAGACGAGAGGTACAAATGGAAGTGCTGCATGATACCATGGTATGGGTTAGTTTGTTTATGGCCACGGATAAGTCGCGCACTTAGTACAGTCTTAACACGACCCAGCGCCTGGACAACACCTGCCTGCAAAATATCGTTAGGGAGAAACGAAACGAAACACTGGCACGGCACTCACTTATGTGGAGGGATGTATGGTCAGGGTGAGGGTTGTTCAAGGCAGAAATGGACAAAGGGACGGGGACCAGGGAGGGACGACATGGAGGGAAAGGAAGAAGAGTTGTTGATCTTTGTTGTCTCCCTTCCCAAATACAGACTCGAACCAACGGCACGTGCGATCCCCGGTCATCTAACGCCGCCCTTACGGCAACCCTTGGCAACGGACTTAGAAACGTTTCGATTTCTCTCCGACTCTTTCCACCTGCAAATCTGAGTTCATATGCTAAATCTTGTCAATTCATTATGCAATAACACCAACCAACTTGATCCCTACATCATAGAATGATTTTTGAAAATCCCTTCAAGCGATCACAAGCCAACTTAGCCAAGCCAGGAAATTTGGTTGAAATTTGGCCAAATTGGCCTACTTTCCGCCAGATTACTCGAAATTTCCCTAATTTAAAATCGTGAACCAAATTATCCCCAAATTAGGAAAGGAGATTTTTTCCTGATGTACAAATCTGCCAAAAAAAATTACTGTGACAACTGAAATGTGCTGGGAAGAAATACAACTCACATGTTCACGTAGTGGTACCGCCACTCCTCGTCGTCATCGTACCCCTCAAAATCAAGTGCAAGAGACGGTCCGAGTAGCATACCCGTTCTGCCGTAGTGGAATGCAGGAATAAGGTGCGAACCACGGATCACCTCATCCGGATCCAGAAAGCTGAAGGCATTTGGATCCTCGGCAGGTAGAAACTCCAGGTGGTAGAGACGCTTCGCCTTGAAGCCTGCGCGGAACGACGTATCAATCCGGAAGTTGCGGATCCATAGAACCTCGATTAATTTCGGGACCTGACTGGCGCCTGGGACGTTGTGGACAACCTCGACATGAAAAATCCCGACTATACGCGCATAAGCAAAAGGGTGCGAGGTATCACCCACGGGAGCCAGGGTCATTATGTCGGCGTGGGTGCGGGGGTTCATCGAGTCCTGGCCACGCTGAACATCGTACGTGGTGTAATTGACCCGCAAGACTTTGTGACGATAAAAGCGATCATTATGATTTTACAAAGTTACATTAGAGCAATCTAATTGAAGTAAGACACAGAGGGTACTAGTCTTGTCCCGAGACTGAGTATTAAACCTATGAAGCATTGAAAACTAGCTCTAAACAATATAGATGAAGGGATTCTATCAGTACTCTTAACAGAGTAACTAGTATTATTCTGGAGTTTAATCAGTTAGCTATAGGACTCACCCGACAAGCTGCAGGGAACCCGTGTAGCAAGTTCGGTGTCAATATGGATGCCAGGTAACCAAGGGAGTTATTGAAGGAATCAGTTAAACTGCCATTGAAGTCTATTGAACCAAAGGGTGAACTATGTACGCACACTGGAACTGGAAAGCCCGGCCCTGAAGTGGTCATGTGCCCCAGCGCGTCTTGAAGTAGGGAACAAACAAGGAACAACACACCTGTAAATGGATGATTAAGAGGGCTAATGGCGCGATGCGCACTTAGTCTTCGCGTAGGGAAATGACAATACAGCCTGTAGGAGGGTTTGTAAGGTTGATTGGTCTATTGTTGAGTACATACTACTTAATAATGGGCTTGGTAGGGAGAATTGGCTTAGAAATAGTGCTTTAAAGCTGCTCGGATGGTTAAATCCCAAGATTTGAGCAGGCTGGATGCTCTGTTCTCTAAAGCTGGGCAGTAGGGATGTTCTATTCTATTTATCTGGGCACTTACAAATGTGCATTCTCTCTCCGCTAAATTATTATATTGTTTGTAACCCGCAGTAGCCAGTAACACTATAAAGCTCCACCAAATGTACTAGATAGACAGTGAATTATCACCCCCCTTGTTGGCACAAAGCTCTTTTTGAGTCTTTAGCCTCACCAGCTATTTAGTTCAGCAAGACTTAACAGTCTTGTGGGTTCTATTACATTGCCACTACAACTTGGGGGTTGTTTAAATTAACTACGGTTATTCCAACGGTTTGACAACCATAAAGTAAATTACAACCACTTGTTCTTAAGGTTGAAGGGTTTTTAAATCCTACTTCCCCGAACACACACACACGCGCATTATTGAGTAGTAGTCAGTGGTTATTTGGTGTTAAATTGAGCAGACGTTGTCTTGCTCTTTTTGATATTAGATTTCACTGTTGCACACAAGTGCACTGTTTCACCAGATGGGTCAAACGACTGAGAAGGTGGTCCTTCAGTTTTGGCAGGAAGTCCTGAATGATGTGTAAGTGTGTTGTGTCGCGGTGACAGACATTGAACATACCTCAACCGCCGGATCACCTTCATTCTCGCGCAAGAACTGGGGAATATTGACAGGGAAATTTCGGGAGTGTGAGATGTGATGGTGCTCATCGGGAGCAGTGTAAGGGAGCGATTCGCTTTCGGCGAAGTCGACGTAAGGGCGCTTTTTCTTGCGCTGAGCCTTCTTCTTGCCCTTGTCGGGTTTTGCAGAGGTGGCCGCGGCATCGAGGAGGGTATATTAGAGGGTCATCTGCTCTTTCGGGTACGTGGTTCCATTGGCTTGCATATAATTACTGAGTTTTTCCTTGACAGATGGCGAAATGTAACCTGCAAGGTCCTGCCTCGGCTCTCAAGACTGCGGGGGCGCGCCGGGGCAACCGAGGGAATGCAGCCAAGATGCATGTCAAGAAATTCACCCCGCGACTAATTGCGTACATCGCATTTCAGGTGCGTAACCTTTTCATTGATCCTTCTGGTGCTAACGCCACATGCCAGACATACTTTGCTCTTTCTTCGCTCGAGTCGTGGCAAGAGGTGCACGACAGATTTGACTACAAGAAGTTCTACTGGAATATTGTTGGCCTCTTCGATGGCGGGAACAACGCCCACATCCTTGAGCTCTTCAATTTGTGTGTCATCTTTCTTTCATTTTCTTTCCTCCCGTTGCTTATTCATGCACGCAGCCACGTCTTCGGCGACAAGTCGAGCATGGTCGTCAGTCACGACGACAATGAGCCAGAAGACTCGAGCTCCGAGGAATCTGACATGCTCCTCCTCAAGGCTCAGCGTGCTGCCAAGCGAGCTCGACTCGCTGCTGATGCTGCTGCCTCTGCTTAGATGTCTTGTACTTGTATTTATATTACGCGTCAATTCACTGGTTTCCGAATATTCTTTTGGGATTGATTTTGAGCATTATTTGAGCGCAAATGCAAGAAGCGTAGGCCTGCTGCAGGACAACAAACATGGTATTCTCGACAATGCATTTACAATTACAGCTTGTTGCGAGTACCATGCAATGGCTTGTACACTACCCAAAGGCTGGCCACCATTGGCAATGATCGCAATCTTGTAATGATTCCGGAATTGCCCACTCCTTGCAAGGCCTGCCGGAAAATTCACAATCATTTTGATGCTTGCCTGCATTATGCCCCATTTTGATCATTCCAAAGACGGGCAATCTTACCCACCTTTTGGTGATGTGAGACACACTACATTTTGATGGCTCCTCGGCCAACTTGACCGAGGTTGGCTGAGGTTGGCCGAGATTGGCCGAGGGGCCTCGACTGGGTTGGTCGAACCCCTCGGCCAACCTCGACCAACCCGGTTGAGCCCCTCGTATGACCTTATTTATCACTGAATATTATGTGGTGGCAGAGCGAGGTTTCGTATAACGTGGTTATGGTCTGCGAACTGTGGTTTTACCAGGTTTCGTGGTTCAAGATCGAGGTTTGCGGTTGGTTGGTGGTTTAGGTATGTACTTTTTTGACTTTTCTGCACTCCCTGGTGCCCATTGAGAACTTCCTGGCTGTCAATATGTGGTTAGTGTGCACTGGATGGAGCTTGGTCCTCGGTTTGCCGAGGGTTACCGAATGATTAATCATTTATTGATCGGGGCCAGGTCCCAATCATCCGGCAGCATCCGGTGCTGTTTGCCGTTTGCCTCCACCGTACAGACTTCGGACTTATTAGGGCAGTCTTTCTCAGTGAAATTCCTCACAGACCTGATAAAGAGCCTGGGATTTCTCTGGCCTGTACATATGACTTGTACTTATTCTGCCTCTGAATTCCAACCATTTTTACTGTTTACATACAAACGGAGATGGTTGTTGCCTTAAATGAGTTTGTTCCCAAGCAGAGGGAGGATTTCAGAAATTTGTGGATTCACACCACCCACCCTGCCAACTGGGGACTTACCCTCTTGTGTTTTGCTCAGCCGCAAAATTGCAAACCGTGAGAACTCTGATGATGTCGGCTAACAGTTACCCGCGGAAATTGTCGGCTAATAACCTCGACCACAGAGCACGGAACACAACCACCACGTTTCTGGTCCACGGTGAACCAACCACATAATATTCTGCGAAAAAAGCTTTTATACCCTCGGCCAACCTCGGCCAACCTCAGCCGACCTCGGTCAAGTTGGCCAAGGGGCCATCAAAATGTAGTGACAATATATAAATCTCAAATGTTCTGGAACTCCATTATTGATCTCGCGTCGGAGGAGGAAGATGGCATGGCGGAACAGATAGATGGCTGTGTTCAAGTGGGAAAGATTGGAGGCTACCTTGCACTCATGGAGGATGTCATGAGCGAGATTAAAAACTTCCGCTGCGTCTTGCTTGTTGTGCTATCCAAACACTGAGAATCGATTCTTGGCGCTGCAGAGAATCGTGTTATAAAAGCTTTTTTCACGAAATATTATGTGTTTGTGGACTGTGGATCTCGAACGTAGCGATGTGGTGCTTGGTTGCGTTTCGTGCTCCATGGTTGTGCTTTTGCTGAGGTTAACCGATCAGTTGACATCGGCTGAGTCGAAGGCCGATCAGAACTGCTCCATATATGGGTGAGTATTCTAGCTCATCATACATGTACAATAAAATTTTACCTTCTCATTCAGTGACCAGATTTCAAGTGCAACATCAAATTTTCCAGGCAAAGTTCAATGCGATTCCGATTGGACCCAGTGACATACAGTGAGTAGCAGGGCCAGACTCTAATCTTTTCACATTTGGTTCCTGATGCTATTTTCAACTAGGAAAGTCATTGAAGGCAAGGATGGACTGGCCCAGTGGTCGGATCAATAATAGGTGATCTGCCCCTCGGCGGCCAGTTTATTTTCGTACTTTGTGATTGCCCAAAACTCGCTGGAACTTACCGCAACCGCGTTCAGAGTTCAAAGCATACAAAGACCCTTGAAAACCATGCCTGTAAAGCACAGAAATGTCCAGAAATCACGTTCCTGAACCACACATTTTGACGTAAACCACAATTGTTAACCGCGAACAGGGTCCAAACCTGGGATCTGAACCTCATAACTGAACCAAATAGTATTTAGCGATAAAAAAGGTCATATGGTGTCTTACATTGGGGATAGTCGCGATCGAGTTCGCCATATTTTTGAACACTGTTAATGCTGGCGGATCTCTCAGAAGCGGCCAAATACAAATCCGAGTCGCCAGCTACCAAAGTCGCAAAGAACTGGATGCTGGAGGTCAATTGTTATATCACAACAAATGCGGTGCAAGTCAAGAGGTTGCAACATGTGTTTGCCATATGCCAGGCATGCCGCAAGAACGTTACCCAAGGGCAGCATAAGGCCCATTCATTTGAGGGCTCCCAAGAGGAATGGAGGAGGGAGACCTTGAATCTTCCACATGATCCGATGTCTTTTCACGGTCTGTATCCAAGTTGGGGGCAACTATTATACTACTAGCACACAAGTCCGTGGAAGCCAAGAGGGAGTAACATGTGTTTTCCTAGACCGGTCTATGAATCCTGTCAATAGACAGACCGGTCGATCGGAGTTTAAAATGCCATAATGCGCAAGTTACCATAAAAGGCTATTTGTAAGCAGAATTTTGGCGGGGCGGAGCTGCAGCCTAACAACAGCAAAGATCCGTCAAAAGTTTAGAAATATTGTCCGTGGGATGAGCACTGCGTATTTTCTGTTCGGATAAACTCCCCAAACCTTTATACTGTAGTACTGTCTCTATGTGTAGGGGAGCAACGGTCACGGTAACGGCCCGTCCGTTGCGTTGCCTTTGTCACGGTCACGGTGAGCTCGGTTGCTTGGAAAAATCATGACATTGACGAAAGAAATCCGAAAAAAATTCCTGGCCTTGGGAATAGGTCAGGAAAGTCACGAAACCAGTATTTCTCCCGCTGGAAGCACTAGATAAGTGCTAGAAATCCCGTATTTCCTCTGTTTCTGAGGGAAAAAATATTTATCTCGTTGCCTTCTGAGGCAACGGTCACGCTCACGGTGGCCTGAAAAAGAGGCAACGGGCATGTCATGGTCCTTGGTTGGTTGCTCCCCTACATATTGATACAGTATTTCGTTCAAATCGACACTGGGTGTGACGCGTGACCCAAAAAACCAATTCAACATTTCGACAACAGCCAAAATTGGCGTGACACCAGCGAAATTTTCGACATTGAAACACAAATTTGGCCTTTTTTTGGGTTTTACAGGCAATTTTGAGCCCTGTGTGACACTCGGTGTCAGGTGTATTTGTGGTAATACGTGAGGTGCACCGGAAGTGGCTTTATTCGGGTGTTTCTCACAAGTTCGATTTTCAATGTCAAGGTGTGAGTTTCTGAGATTTACCGATTAAACGGAAGACTCAGTTAGAGGGTAGTCGAGGAAGGGAATAAATGCAAAAGAGTAAATTCAGCTAAATATAGTGCAAGTTTCCTTTCTGGGAGACCCGCGGTAGCGTAGCTGGATTTAGGAAAGTGTGCGTGGGATAAGGAGAGGTGAATACAAACTAAGCGAACGGTTGCGTAGAAAATATTCAAAGGAAGCGTGACGTGCGTAGAGAATTTACTGGCAGAATGTACGTAATTCGGCAAGTAAACAAGAAACGTGAATCGTGCGTGGGGTAGGTATAGGTGCGGATTATACGTGAATCGGCAGAAATACTCAAGACGTGAACGTGCGTGGGGCAAGCGTACGTGCGGACTATACGTGAATCAGCAAGTAAGCTAGAACGTGGCGTGCGTGGGGTTAAGTGTACCGGCGGACTTTACGTGAGTCGGCTAGTAGACTTAGAACGTGGATCGTGCGTAGGGGTAGATATAACTGATACGTCGTGTGTCAGTGATACCTGGATCGTGCGTAGGGTTAAGTGTACTGGCGGTTGTACGTGAACGGCTAGTAAACTTAGAGCGTGAATTGTGCGTAGGGGTAGATATAACTGATACGTCGTGTGTCAGAAATACCTGGTTCGTGCGTGCGTAGTGTGTCAGAAAGGGGCGTATGTATATATATTCTATGGTACATGTAGGGGTTTATATACGTTTTCTAGCTAATTAAATTATATGGTGTCGTTTTGTATGGCTCCACTTTTTGTGGAGTCGTTGTGCTGTATGACATCATTTTTTGGAGTAGTTTTAATTAATACAAGACTATACGCACTATGATGTCATTTGTTTAATTATTGCGAGGCTGTGCTTGGCTGTACGGTACTAGTAATTTGATTAATTACTAGTATTTCTTTTCATATGTTAGTTTTTCTAAAGGTGCGTATTAGATATTGATTTTCTATCCTGTCTCCAAACACTTTGGAGACATGACATCCACGGGGAACGAATAATATTAACCGTCCTCGGTTCTTTCCGATCAATATCTCATGTGCACTCAAGGAAAAACTCATGTTGTCTGGTTGTGCCAGTTTTTGATGTATGTGTTTCAGTTACCCCTAAAGCCTCTCTAACGTCAAGAAAGAAACGGCTCATTGATAATGTACACTTTAACACAATCAAGAAATCGGTAAGTATAGTGACAAATCATTCTTCAAGAATCCGACGGAACTCGGGACGACGATCGTAAGGGTATTTGGGAAATGGACGAGCTGGAAATGTTCCCTGTTTAGCGGCTTCCTTCATAAATCGGTGGAGACGTTCATGTGGTCCGACCATCTGAACGAGTTTCTCTGGAATGGCTACAGTAGCACGCTCCATACGAATTAGTTCCTTCATGCGCACAAAAGCATACCCATCGGACGTCCATTGTAGTTCTTCAGCTTCCCAGTTTCCGATGAGTTTCCCTTCAAACCGAAGCCAGGTTCCCATACAGACTTGTTGGTCGAAGCCAAGCGTTACGGTGAAATAGTGCCCATTTCTGGACAATACATCGATGACGACCTCCACGCGTTTGGTGATGTGTCGTGAGTCTTCGGCCGTGGTGAGTGTCAAAAGGGGAGGGGCTACGTGCGGGATCTTCTGTGGATGATAAGGGCTCACATGCCTGTAATATTTAAAGCCTTCGATTACCGGCGAGAGTAAATTTGGCATTCCCTCCTCCTTTATTTGAGTATAGGCAACCGCCTCCCTCCTAAGAACCTTAGGACGGTGTACTCGTTGTCGTTTCAATGGGGGTGCCTTGGTATCTGGTCTGGCGTCGAGAAGTTGCTCATGATAGAGACGATGAACCGCATAGGAGGATAGGCTCGATCGATTCATGAACTGGTCATCTAGGTTCATTGGTAGCGCATGATGAATTGGGGGTGAATGGGGGAGATCTTGTATAGTGGCTGCTATGTCGGAATCATATCCAAGACGTTGCTGCTGGGCAGCTCGAAAGGCTTCGAGATTATTGGCTCCGCCGATAGAGCTGCGTGACTCTCTAGTGATAGACCCTTGGTTCATAATCGTGTGTAGTTGGATCTGCAACTGCTGGAGGACATCATAAATTAAAAGACATTGATGTATTAGCAATCGATAAAAGAGCGTCTTGATAGCACAGCAATCATACCTCCATAGCCGTATCAGGATGTCCAGCTGTCACATGTGTCCCCAAGAGGTGCTGCTCCATAGTGCGACTGTGGTAATTATGCCGTCTTGTGCTGGTAGGTCCGTGATGTCTTTTATCGTGGAATAGGAGCCAGGAAGCTAGTCGGTAGAGGTCCTGTGCCTCTCTTTTCGGTTGCTTTCCTTTATCATCCTTGGGCCCTAGCGGCGTCTTTCTAGCTATGATGTAAAGATGAATCTTGACGCCACTGAGCGGGTGGATCCGATCTTAGAACCTTCTTAAAGTCATCTCGCGCTCTCCACGTTTTGCCATCCAAGAATCGGGTCAGACAGACTATTCTTCTGACAGTTTTCAATTGAATTTGGACTATTTGTACGTCAACTTTTCGCGTTACACCGAGTTTCTCGCTAGTCGACTATTCAGTAGTTAAGTGCCCGAAATTCTCGACGGTAGTGGGATAAGCAAAAACGATGTTTCCTGTGTGGCCGACTTCGGAAGCAGGATATACGAAAGTGATGTCTCCCGAAGGGAGGATTTCAGGGGTAGGAATGCCGCTCACCGATTCGTTGGTGATAAAGGTATATGCTGGGGATGTAGTCTGATCAGATGTCCCTTTGGAGGACGTCTTCGCTTTCATCTTCTTGCCCTTCCTGCATTTATATGTCTCGGCACTTTCCTCCCGAAATGCGACTAGAGCAAACTGTCGGGCCGTGTTGTTTGTCATGCGAAGGAAGGCGTATCCTCCTCTGTTGCAAACCTTGGCTTCAGCTATCCATCTACCTTCCAAGTCTCCTCTCATCATGAAAACGGTACCTGCTTTAATGGCCATGCTTCGCAAGCTAAGAGCAGCAAAGAAGGTTTCGTCCCAAGGCATGGTCACTGTCGAAATGTAGGCAGGTTCTGCTGGCATAAGATCTTCGCCGAGATCTTCATGCAAAATGACTCGTGGTTTAACCCGGGAAGTGAAATGGGGGCCAATATAGAAATAGTGCTCGTCTGTGGAGTCATTTGGTGATATAGTGGGCGAGAGCGAGGGCGAAGGCGAAGACAACGAATTTGCCAATACGGTCGATGTGAAGGGGGAAGGATGAGTGGTCAAAGATGGAGTTTCTTTGTGGCTCTGGCAGCGCTCTGGTGTAGGAGTGAGACTCCCAGTCGAATCATCATCAGAGTCGGGCTGAGCGGCTGAATTTGTTTCGCTGTACGTATCAAATTTGGCACTGATCGCCATCGAGGTGTTCGCTACCTCGTCACTTTTTGTCACGTCGTGAAAGACTGTTTTATAAGGTCCAAGGCGATGGGTAGCTGCGAATGGATCCTGATCAGAAATGCGAGATCCAGAAAATGTCGCCTGGGTAAGGATCCCGCCACAATTAGCTTCCGATGCTGAATTAGCATTGGTCCCAATAGCGTCAAAATCCAGAGGGGGAATTCCATCAAAGAGATCAAGGTTGTCGAGTTCTGGACAAGAAAAGTCGAAAGATGCAGGCTGATTATAATTTGTGAAGGGAACAAAGCACGGTAATGGTTGATTGCCGATCTTTCAATTTTTAGAGGATTAGCTTAATTAGCGAAGTCTGCCTGATCCGCTCACCATGTCCTGTGACTCTGAGTTTTCCATATGCGCGAGTATCACTTCAGGTGCAGAGTAGTTCATAGGGCAAGGTAACAGAATACTGGGGCATCTACTGGTGCATTGCCGCCTAATAAATATTGAGATCCCTTTGTTCCTGCGCCGCTGCACTGCAGATTTCGCTTTGTTTTTAAACGCATCGGATCGCGCCGCTGATAGTGTCGTAATAATGTATCTGCTCGTTATTGAACTATTCCTCTTCTGTACTGCTGCTAGATATCTCTTCGGAACTGGTTGTAGAACTCCCTTCAGCAGGTTCTGGACCCATCCAACCAGTTCGCATAAACCAATGGTCTCTAGTGATGTACGGTAAAAGCCTGAATGCTGCTACTGGATCTCCTTTGAGCATTGATCCGTCCAATTCTTTCAAAATGTAAGCGCCTTCTTTATTCTTTCGATGAACCTCATATGGACCCAAATATCGGTCTTCTGTCTTTGCGTCCAGTCCGATGCTCATGTCCAGTTTTGAGTTTCGTAATAAAACCAGGTCCCCGGATTTATGCTCCTTCTTCTGAAGCCGATGCCTAAACCTCTTTTCAAATTGTAACTTTGATTTGAATCGTGATTGTCTTAGAGTTTCGGCAGCACGAGCAATGTCTTCCGGGTGTTTCTGGAGTTGGCGTATTCGTAGGGCTAACAGTTCGCTGGTACTCATGCCTGAGTAGAATCCATCCACCAAAAATGTTGATTCTGCCAAGTCGAAAGGCAGGACTGGTAATGTAGCGTGAAGTAATTGGAAGGGTGAGTATCCCGTAACACTACTCACGGTGACTCGATCGGCAAATACTGCAGCGGCCAGCATGCGTGGCCATCGGCTAATCTTTCCATTACAGGCCTTCACAATAGCCTCGCGTAACGTAAAATGCCCACGCTCTACTACACCGTTCGCATGCTTGTTATAGGACGAAATGGTGATTTGTGGAATTCGAAGACGCTTCATTAGTATTTCAAATGCAGCTTTGACTTCGGATCCGTTGTCTGTGGTGACCTGTTGAGGGCACCCGTATCTGCAATAAATCTGTGTCCAGAAGAAATTTGCGAGTTGCTGCGATGTTTGTGCTGTCAAAGCTTTTGCTTCGCAAAAACCAGTAAGGTCATCTCGCGCAGCCACTATCATACTAAGCTTGCCTGAAGCAGGCATCTTCATGACATCAATGTAGATCTTTCGGAACACCGCCACGGGAGCTGAGATCATCGGAGGAATCTCCACTCGTTTAGTAGAGCGTACCTGACACTGCGGGCAGGAAGCAATATGATGCTTAATATCTGCGTGCATGTGTGGCCAAAAGAAGCGGTTTTTCAGATGTTCCTGCATGGCTCGTTCCCCGCGATGCCCTAAACTGTCGTGGGCGTGGCATAGGATAGAAAATCGAGCTTCAGGCTCCATCACCACACTAATGGCGGATCGCTTCCATTTCGTTTCCATAACCGTTCGTTCTTTTCAAAGAATTCGATGCTTTTGTTATGAATCGCCGTTGCTTCTGGGCTGTGCCTAAATCTGGCATCTCCAAAGTACGTAAAAAGTGCTTATTTGCTGAAGTTGCTGTTCCTGAGCATTCGACTGAGATGACAGGATGGTAATTCCCATGCTTCGTACGTGGGCCTATGTTCGAATTGTTGGTGAATGTGACTAAAATATTTAAAAGGCGAATCTGGGCTGGTCCAAATGCTCCTCCATGAGTCCGTGTTCTTCTTCTTCCAAAGTTCCCTTGTGTAAAGTGTACCTGTGGAAGTTGATAATAACCTTGTCTTTCAGGGTCGATACATCATACTGCAGGCTTGGCAACCAAAAACAGCGAGGTGTTGTTTCGCCGAGCAAGCATTCGGTCTAGCCAACTGTCATCATCATCCTCGGCTCGTTCTCCATCGCCAAGTCCTCGTCGTGAAAGCGCGTCGGACCTTGGAACTTTGTTGCTGGTACGTGGATTAGTTCGAAATGGAACATCAGTATTCCTTGGATCCATCGATTGACAGCCGCATCAGGCTGCAAGTCTGGATTGTTCAAATTCCTTGAATAAATTTTGCATCCACCTCCACGTGGAATTTCTTGACGCCAATTATGTATAATCGCCAGCATCGCAATGCTCTGTATAGTCCAAATAATTCTAATTTGGGCTGTGAGTAGCGAGATTCTCGCTCACTCATGGGTACAGATCCATAGCGCGCTGGTCTCCGTTTTCCTTCTTCGTCATCTTGAGCTAATATCATTCCAGTAGCTTCTCGTGATGAATCAACAGATAAAATCACAGGCTGGAATGATTCATAATCATTGGTCGTAGGGCTGGGGCACTGGCAACTAGTTCTTTTATTCTCTGAAAAGCTTCTGCCGTCGAGTGTCCCATGCAAATTCAATAGTTTTGCGGTATAATTCCGTAAGTGGTCGAATAATTGCCGATAGTTAAGAATCCAAATCCTAACTGTACCGCATATCCAAGAAAACACCGTACTTCCTGGGGTGTGGCAAGTGGAGGCCAATCCAAAATAGCTGAAGTCTTCTTGATATCTGGTACACGTCCCTCTGGGTTGCAACGTTGGCCCACAATCAATACTTCGGGTCTGCAAATTTGAGTCTTCGTCCCTGAAAAGGTTCCGCCTGCGCATTTGATGCGATGCATAATTCTGTGTACATCTTGCGCATGTTCCCAAATGAATCGCCGAATCTGACTATTTCCTCAATAGTTTCTGGATTTCCGTCGACATCTAAATATTGCGTGCGTGGACCTTTTATCGGCAAGTCATCAATGAAAATATTCGCAACGTGTGGAATTTCATCATGTAGTATAAACACCATGCACTTCTGAAATTCTGCTGGTGAATTTGTGAAACCAGTGGGCATGGATGTAATGCGCAATAGGCCTAGTGGGGTCATGAACGCTGTCATGTCTCTACTTTCAGATTCCATTCGTCTTGCATCAAAACCCCAATACAGATCGAATACTGTATAACATTGGCGTCCTGCGAAACCTTCCACAAAGTCGTCTAGTATAGGTACCATCCCTGCATCTCGAACTGTTACTTTGTTCAGAGGTTGAAGGTCATGCACGATCCGTAGTTTCCCATTTTTCTTCATCACGCAAAACCATCTAGATCGATACGACGACTGGCAGGGTTCGTACACACCTGCTTCCATTTTTAACTTCAGGACTTCTATCACTTTCGTTAGGATACCTGGTGGTATCGGAATATTTTTATATTCCCATGGTGTGTGCGGAACTGTCTGAATTTTATAGGGTGAAAAATACGAATCCTTAAATGTCCCGCGCTCAGCATCTTCAAAAGCTAATGCATCTTGATTTAATTCCATTATGTGCGCAAATAGTTTCTCTTCTTCAGCCGTGAGAAATTTATCTGGATTTATGTCAAGTGTTGCTAAACGTTCTGCGAAAGTCTTTCTGTAGGCGTGAACTCGGGAGGATGAGTCGGTAGAGTTGGTAGGGTAGCCAGTGGATCTTCCGGAATGGTACGTTTGATCTCATAGTCCGGAGAAAATGTTGTTGATACCGGCCGAATTTTCTTATCTACCCTTTTATACATGGTAAAAGCCTGATAAGTCTTGTCCGAGTCTGAAATTAAATTAACTGGATAGAATATATATAAGTCGTCAGGCTCAAGAATTCTTCGTCTGATTTCTGAAAAATATCCTTCGCAGGGTGGAGTTTAAATGTTGGATTGTCTTCCGGTGCGTAGGCATAGCTGTAGGCGAATTTTTCCGAAGTACTTTGACTTATTCGCAACACCAGGCACAGAAGAAACAGTATTATTCGTCGCAAGTAATGTAGAGTAAGGTAAATTCCTACGAAGGAACCTATTACATTGCGGAATGGTGAGTACGACGGGCCTGTGATTCCCGGAGTTAACGTTTCGTATGCATGACCGATAATCAATCCTTCGGTGCACGGCGTAGAGTAAGCAATGGAAAATAGTAGTAAGAGCTGGAAGGAAAAAGGAAGAAACCACGAAACGTTGCAGAATTTCGAGCGCGATGCCTTTGGAATTAAGAGTCTAAGTCCGTGTGATGAGTTACCCGCGGGGAACGAATAAGATTCGTACACACCGCTAGTATTAGTTGCGCACGACTCGGTGGTCCCCATGCGAGTGGTGAAACGAATTGCCAAGCTTCTTGTCCCCATTATCGCTTCGTGTCTTTCGGATGGCGCCCTGAATTTCGACACCCCAAGGGTCATTAGCGGCTTTGGGTAGAAAGGAGAAGTTGAAACTCGCCCTGGCCTTGCAGTATGTAGCGGTGGCATCCGCAGCAGCTCGAATACGTGCTGCTTTTTGCCGCGCGATTTCTTCATCAAATAGGCCGTTATACAGAACATGACGAAGAACCACGGTTTCCCGAAACCTATAGCGAAGAACATGATCAATAGTATCAGAGACCTCCGTGTGTCCTTTGCGTCGATAGGCCGCGTGAAGGAGCCGCAGCCACATGTACTCGTCTCGGTACAAGTAGGGCGGCGGAGCGTCCTCGTCATCATGCAGATCAGCAATATCGAGATACCATCGCCGGCTAGTTGTAGCATTGCGTGCACGGCGAATGTGTTCGAGCGTGTAAAGTCGAGGTCAGCAATTGCCTCCATCTCCGACTTCCGACGCATCCACTCGACCTGTACTGACGTGCGATACACCATGTGGTGGCGAAGTGCATCCCCGGTAAGCTGGTGTTTGGGAAGCCCGAAGTAAGGCGCGTGAGGTTCGTCCCGAATTTTACGCTTTCCTTCACCGGCTGGAGAAGAGATCATGTCAAGTATTTGATTCGTTGCGATGGCCTGTTCGTTCGGATCAACAGGCTCAGGGGTGGAATCCAATTCCGAGCTCACCCTAGTGCGTGCATCCTTCCATTGACCGCTCACGGATTGGGTCAAATGTTCCACCGCATCGGCATCAACCATATCTCCTGTGGACATAGCGACTTTGTCCACAAAAGTCTGCAACTGACCATTTATAACATGGAGTGCGTCCCATAGAGGTCGAAGCACGATTGCATCTTCGCGGTCTTTCTCGGTGTCCAGCGCTGTTTGAGCATCCTGCAACTCGCGATATATTTTTACCCAGGCCAAGCCTTGCAGATTCTCATCTGAAAACGGTGTGGGGGGGCGATGGCGCAAGGCGGAGAGAGTCTGGTGAACCTCTCGGACCTCAACTTCGATCTCGCCTCCTGTTTCGCGGTTCTCTGCTTCCGAAGAGCTGTCATCAATAGCGAAATTGTTCTGGGATGGATCCTCCTCACCACTTTCACTGCTATTCATAACTGATTCCAAAGGAGGAGGTGATCCTGCGGAGCTAGAGTTGTCGGTATTTTCTTTGTGATTCTGAATGTCCGCCGTAAGTAACTTGTCGAGGGTGGACGCAGCACTGCATACCTCGGGTCGAGTCTGTGGTTTCCATAGGATTTGTCGGAGCGTTTTACGAGGGTCGCGGGAGGGTACAAAGGTAGGGACTGAGGTGCGAAAAGGGGTTTGCGGACTGAAGATATCCTGCGAGCTATCAGAGCTTTCGGTGGCGGCGTTGGAGGGACTAGAAGAGAAGTAGTCACGCGTGACGATCGGCCCGCGTTTTCCCGATCCATACACGGGCATTTCGGGCTGTGCGGGGCTCGGCTTCGCCAACCCGATAGAAGGCGGTGCAATCTTCTTTGCTTCCTCTTTCTCGCCAACCCCACAAGAGAGTACGTCCGGCTCGGCCATGCCTTTCAAAACTTTGCGCGCAGGTTCCTCGGCACTTTCAGAAGTTTGAAACATGCTGAAAACATACGGAGCGCTCGTAATCAAGTGATTGGTAAGGTGGAGACCACCCGGGCGCAAGCGCTCCAATGGTACGTCCATAACTCCAGCCAGCGGCTTTTCCCACTCAGGCTGCGGAGCTTCCTTGTCCCACAATCTGGGTAGCATCGGCATATCCGGGTAGGGCAAGAACGGAATCTCCGAAGTAGGTGAGTGTCTGCCCTCGTTTGTAGCGATAAGTGCGGGTGGTTTTTCTAGTAACTTGCAAGGTAAGTTCGGGGTGTCGGGACGACGATTACCAGGCTGACCAGTACAAATATTGTAGCGCAAAACTCGGTCGCCACTGTCTGCACTAGTGCCGACGACTTCCATGCTGGAGGTGTCCATGGGCGGCTGAACTCCAACGGGGTGCGTAATATAACGGAAGGCAGGCGTGGATTCGCGTGATAAATTGGATTCCAGGGTCGAGGGCGGAGCAATGAGCCTTAAGGGAGTTGGGGCGTGGAGAGGAGGTGAGTGCGAAGGTCTCCAACCTTCAGACACTTCTGACTCATGCTCCTGACTAGTCGTATTGCGCTGGACCTTGCGTCCTTTGGTAAGTTTATACTGTCCTCGGCGCCGCTGTCGACTTACCTCCCTCTTTGCGCCAAGACCATAGCAACCCATCGCGTTGTCCACATTCTCGTCGGTCGGGTAGGGGACTTCGAGCTCCCAGGCTTGTTGTATAAAGGAGCCGCGTAAAGTGTTGCAACGATATGCCCATTACGCGCTCCGGGTTCCCCTGTGAGAGGATTGTGGATTAACATACGTGAGTTTAGGAATATTGCGTGATAAATTTCCTGACCATCAGCACGTCGCTCACATCCCGTGTAGAGCGTTTGAGGCGCAACAATCGACCCTGGGCGGATCGCTGGAGCCTGTCCACGAAGATGCTGCCGCCATGTCTCGTCTGCAGCAGCCTTGACTCGCATTGCGGCTGTCCCAGTTCGGGGATGCGAATCCGTTGGTCCATAATGACGGGTGCGCAGACGACTTAGAACCGCGTGCTCTGGCTCGTTATCGTCGTTGGTTCGAGCATCAATTGGTTCGTTAAATGAGGGCAAAAGAAGCGGGGAAAGAAGTGGGGTAGGCATGAGGAAGGGCGCGGTTAGAATTCGGTGTTCGATGAGCAGGTTGGAGTCGGTTTTCAGTGAGTGATTCTTGCTCTCGTTCGTCCTCCTTTTAAATCTCTCCTGCCTAGTTATACAGCTAAAAATGTAGCTCACGAGAGT
Source organism: Mycena leptocephala (assembly GCA_029378395.1). Taxonomy (NCBI): domain Eukaryota; kingdom Fungi; phylum Basidiomycota; class Agaricomycetes; order Agaricales; family Mycenaceae; genus Mycena; species Mycena leptocephala. Next base: position 212,850 of record JARJLF010000284.1, read on the forward strand.
CCACATTATTGCATGCACTCCGATTCGCCAGACATTGTTACTATCCCATTTTTGTCTAGAATTTTTGTGCAATCTATTAATTTCGCTTTTTGCCGTGGTCTTTTTCATCCTAAAGTCTTGTTTTTCAATTATCGAGCAATGTTTGAGGTCTATGATGTCATTAGACGCGGCGTTTTCCTCGCGTGGTTGACAGAAATTTGCCGTTGACACTTCCTTTCCACTAGTATCCACGTCAACGATAAAGGCTAAAGTCTGATTAGGTTTTTCATACACTAAGGATTCCGACCCTACCTCATGCGGAATAGCCAATAGCTCATAACGAGGAAGGCGTGTATCTCGGTCTTTGAATACCAGGTACGTTCCTTCATCTCTTTCATCAATTGTGACCAAATTCCCGCGCTGCCATGGCCTTCCCAGTAATAATTCGAAAGGGGCTTGTTGGGAAACCCACAAGTCCGTGCGAGTCATAACACCACCACATCCGAATTCAACTTCTTCAATATATCCTCGCAACTGTCCTCGGCCGCCGTTCGCGTCATTCATATTGGTGACGCGTGTCATGTCAACCGGACGCTGAACTTTTAGTGCTGCGACATCAGCACGTACAACGTTTAGCTGTGATCCTGTATCAATAATAGCGGTAACTATTTTTCCTCCTGTTACCATTTCAATCTTAATTAAAATGCCTTCGGTTCTAGGCCAGTCCCAATTGGCGGCGGCCATGATGTCACTTGAACGGCCAATTAACACCGCTTTAACGTTCTTTAACCTAATTATATCCATGAGACCAGTACGAATTTCTTTTGAGGCCACAAACGCCTCTCGAACTGTCATTGGAATTGTAAGATCCAGAATCCGGTCTATAATAGATGGGATTTGCACAGTGTTTTGGATCTCAGACAAACGTCCTCCAGTGCGTATAGCAACGGCGTCTTCCTCGGCCCGTTTTGATACTGATTCTTTCACCGCCTCCGTTAGCGTTGACTGCTTCTTCGGCTTCTTGTTTTCTTTCGGTTCCGGATCTGCGGGATCCATTGACACATCAACATCCCCGCGTGGGAGCCGAACATCTACCGGATGTATTTCTGGCAGTAAATCTCGCACTTGAGGAGTTTTTGTGTTCACTGCTTCTGTTATTTTTACTGGTTCTTTTGGTGCAGGTACTGAAGTGCGATCTCGCCTTGGGGGCATATATACACCATCCAAAACTTGCCGGCGTGCATTACGTGTACTCGGCACAGTTCTATCAGCGCTGTGCACTTGTGCACCTGACCACACTTGAGTTCCCCGTGGCAGAGTCAGATAAACTTCCCCAGAGTCATTGTCACTTGTCGCTTCTACTTCCTCAAATCGTTTCTGTTGCGCGTACCAGTGCGAATCTAAAGTTTGTTCCGAGTCACTGGTTCGCGCTAATCCTTCGGGTCTGACTCTATGGCAATTTCCTCAACAAATCCCTGCGTGTTTCCGTGATTGCTGACTAATTCTTCCATCACCCACATAACACGGGGTGTAGCTAATCGATTTGCAGCTTGAGCTATAGCTTCACCAGGAAACCTTCGAATTATAGATCCATCCTTCATGCGGAGCCTCCTTTCTTCATCGTAACAAATGATGTTCTTGGACAAAAGGTCATGTATCTCAGGACATTCACTAATTCTATGTCCTTCGGCTGCACATCCAAAGCATGCAGTGGTCTCATTTCGTGCAGCCCCTCCGTTCCCCAATGGAATATTATTTGGGAATGTGGCTGGACTGTTGTCTGTGTTTGTTGTATTCACTACTGGCGGAGTTTTATTTGTCTGAATGCGCGGAGAGTTTCGATTATTTTCAGCCCATCCTGTATTAATTCGTGGGGGTTGTACACATTTAGCTGCAACCCCTGTAGTGTCCAATGCCATAACTTTATAATATACCGGGGCATATTCTGGGTCAGATATGGTCATCTTGTTGAGCTCACGAATTAAACCAGTCACTTCTTCTGCGGTTCCAGTGGTTTGCAGCGTGCGTCCAGTTGTCTTGGATGGACCTGTGTTGACTTTTTCTTTCTCTTGCGTTCTTTTTCTTTCTTGGCCCGGAGTTTTGCGCGATGCTTGCGACGATAGACCTCATAATCTGAGTCATCACTGTCTGATTCTGAGTTATCGTCTTCTGATCCAGCATCGGTGGTACCACTATCCAAATCTACACCATAGTCCGCAGCGTTGACTACCATAGTCTCAGCTCGGTTTCTCCTGAAATACCATTCGCCAGCCTCATTTATCTCTCTCACTGAGTACTGGCGCTGGTTATTTCGATCAGGGTGAAGCTGGTTAATGCGGTGCTCCAAGGTATGTCGTAAGTCTTGTTCAATTCCAAGCCAAAAGTATACATCATAATTCAGCTTGGTTATATGACCTTGTTGGAATAATGTACGGCCATGGTTTTGTATTTGATGAAATACTTTTTCCATTGCGAAAGATTATGGAAAGGCTTACGCTGCGTTTTGAGAGTGTATGTAGCAACATCGCTTGGCTTATATCGTGAGATTGCTCTATCCGCATCATAGCACCTCAAAAGCTCTCGGCGTAACTTTGGCCAATTTTTATTCTGATAATGCTCTGATGCCCGAATGAATCCTTGTACCTCTGTGGAGCAGTAGTCAAGAACACATTCGCAGCAGTCGTAAGGATCTGTCACTCGGAATTTAACGAGTAATTTGTCATAGTGGGCAATAAAATACTCGATCTCTGAATGATGACCTCTGAAGGTTTTAGGTGCATCCTTGCTTCCTCGTAAAGGCATGTCCAGCACCGATCTGGTTGAACTAGACCCAAATACAGGTATAGCACCCGTCATTCGCGCAGGCTTGATTTCAGGCGAGGAGGGTTTGAGTCATCTGTATCAGTTGTTGTAGGATCAAGTACATCTTCATCTTCGGTAGTGGCTAGGAAATCTGTAGGTCGCCTTCTATTTTTGATAGGGAATTTACCCTTTTGAGCCGAACTCAAACTGGGAAAAGGCAATCTAGGATCTCGATCAGGGTAAGTAAACTGCACTCGTGGCGGTGCAGCTTCCGCCGCTTCCTGATTTCGTGGCGGTTGATCTGCCTGTCGGCTCGTACTCGCGTGGGGTGTTGACAGGTTAATCAATGGTGGGTCCTCGATAATCATCGTGGTCGATAAGGTTAAAAAGGTAGTTTAGTGTTAGAGAGATCGAAAATCAAATACTAGACAGTTGAATTTCCCTCGCGGTGGGCTCCAATGATGTCAGGTGTATTTGTGGTAATACGTGAGGTGCACCGGAAGTGGCTTTATTCGGGTGTTTCTCACAAGTTCGATTTTCAATGTCAAGGTGTGAGTTTCTGAGATTTACCGATTAAACGGAAGACTCAGTTAGAGGGTAGTCGGGGAGGGAATAAATGCAAAAGAGTAAATTCAGCTAAATATAGTGCAAGTTTCCTTTCTGGGAGACCTGCGGTAGCGTAGCTGGATTTAGGAAAGTGTGCGTGGGATAAGGAGAGGTGAATAAAACTAAGCGAACGGTTGCGTAGAAAATATTCAAAGGAAGCGTGACGTGTGTAGAGAATTCACTGGCAGAATGTACGTAATTCGGCAAGTAAACAAGAAACGTGAATCGTGCGTGGGGTAAGTATAGGTGCGGATTATACGTGAATCGGCAGAAATACTCAGGACGTGAACGTGCGTGGGGCAAGCGTACGTGCGGACTATACGTGAATCAGCAAGTAAGCTAGAACGTGGCATGCGTGGGGTTAAGTGTACCGGCGGACTTTACGTGAATCGGCTAGTAGACTTAGAACGTGGATCGTGCGTAGGGGTAGATATAACTGATACATCGTGTGTCAGTGATACCTGGATCGTGCGTAGGGTTAAGTGTACTGGCGGTTGTACGTGAACGGCTAGTAAACTTAGAGCGTGAATCGTGCGTAGGGGTAGATATAACTGATACGTCGTGTGTCAGAAATACCTGGTTCGTGCGTGCGTAGTGTGTCAAAAAGGGGCGTGTGTGTATATATTCTATGGTACATGTAGGGGTTTATATACATTTTCTAGCTAATTAAATTATATGGTGTCATTTTGTATGGCTCCACTTTTTGTGGAGTCGTTGTGCTGTATGACATCATTTTGTGGAGTAGTTTTAATTAATATGAGACTATACGCACTATGATGTCATTTGTCTAATTATTGCGAGGCTGTGCTTGGCTGTACGGTACTAGTAATTTGATTGATTACTAGCATTTCTTTTCATATGTTAGTTTTTCTAAAGGTGCGTATTAGATATTGATTTTCTATCCTGTCTCCAAACACTTTGGAGACATGACACCGAGGGTGCCAGTGATACGATCAGTGGGCTGGATATTCGCTTGATATTCACGCCGTCTGTATTTCCCACAAGAAAAATAATATTTTATACATTGATGGTACATAAGCAACCAACCAGCTCACACCTGAATGTTCCCAGCATTAGGGGCAGTCAGAGTAGGCGATTTAGCGGCGATTCACGCGCGATTAAGGCAACAATTCAGACGCGATTTTGGAATTAAAATAGGTCAGAATCGCGCAGAATCGTGGGATAATCGTCGTCAATTTTGACCGCCCAAGCGTGCTTTCGATTCTGCCGCGGTTATGGACACGATTCTAGGGATAAAATACACTATGATATAACTTCAATTAACTTTTACCTCTCAGCGCGTCCTGCATAGCCACCCATGGTTATTTAGATGCCGCCATCCACACAAGTACAGGCCGCACCGAGTGTCAGCGACGGCGCTTTAGGTCAGCCTGACCGTGACGTAGCCCGACGTGGCTACAGTCCCAGCGCGGGTGTTGAGGGGAAAGATGTCACTGCATTGAATAGCGAGTGACCATCTGCCAAGAACCTGTGCAAGTTGAACCAGAACCCGGACCATGGGAATGGTGTGCAGTCGATGCAGCAATAACCCGGTCTAACCGGGTTATTCCAGGTTGCTGTTCTGTTGCTTGCAGCAAGAATCCGTAGGCAACGAGTGTCCGATACTGATGTAGTGTACTCGGACACACACAACTCTAGTCCACTAGCAGTGTTCCATGTTGGCGGTTGGTTGTGGGTACACTGCTCTATGACCATGCAGACCTCCGCCGGGTAACCGGCCAGAGTCTGCCTTGCTAATCCACATGGAGGCAAGTGTCTCGACATGTGGATGCAAGTTGGTGAAAGCAGTTTCCGACAACGGACCGCTTGGGCCCGAAGGCTGCGGCAACCAGGGATAGATGGAGAGAGTTGAGTATAGGGGCCAGGGGTCTGTCGACGACCGCAACTGTGAGAAGACAGGACCCAAGGCGACGAGACAGACAGAAGCAAGACCAGCTTAAGTCACACACAAGTCAAGTCAAGGCCAAGGTAAGGCCGGAAATAGACGAGATAGAATCTACCGTACAGGGAGATTCTACTGCTACTTATATACTGTGAATACAAAGGGGTCCGATCATATGAATATGCATTCTCCACTGACCATCAAAGGATCGAGATGTCAGTTGCAAGGGGTGTGGTTGAAATGTGATCATGGTTGAAATACGATTGGGTTGAAATGCGATCGTGTTTGAAATACGATCGGGGTTGAAATACGATCGTGGGCGAAAGATGATCATGGTTGCAATATGATCGGATAGGAATTCAAGTGAGGAGCCAGAGCGATCGCGATCGAGTATAGGGTTCAGTGCTCCTGACACTGAGGAGTCCAGGGACTAGTGGCAGTTGGACACATAGGAGTAGGCCAGGGGATAGACACCTGTCCACAGAGAGGGGTCGTGAGGACAAGTCGTTTCGAGTCCTAGGGGTTAAGAATAACCCTGGCGATGATGTGTAGTTTGATAGGAGGTTGAGGAACGACCAGGCAACAGTGTCGCTCCGAATATCCTCAATCATTGGTTGTTTTGATCTGAAACCCGGGGGTTCTAATAACCTGGGGATGTGTTTGAGCTGCAATGAGCGGTGCGAATTGCGCAAACGAAAGAGGCCAAGAAATGCCAAATCATGACACCGAGGCCCTGTTAAAGGCCTATGTGCGGAATAACAAAGGCCAGCAGCGTCGGGCCCTCTTGCACCAACGTACTGCAGCCCGCATCCGAAAAGAGAATTTGCGAGAGCGCGTTCCTCGCATGGACATCGATGCTTTGCTTTCAGACTCATCCTCCGACTCCTTGTCATCCTCCGACTCCTCATCATCTTCAGACTCTGAGAACACTTCCGACAGCTCAAGCAGCGATGACTGGAGTGATATCCTCGGGCCTGACTGGTGTTTCCAGGCAGAAACTGCGATGGATGTGGATTCCGACACGGACTCCACGTCAGACTCAGATACAAGCTCAGAAGACATGCCAGAGCTTCGATCTGTTGACTTCGGGTCCGACTCCGACTCTGAGTCTGATTTACACTCTGTCTCTTGGGACGGGAGACTGAGCGATGTCGACTTTTCCGGAGTGGATGGAGACGATGAAGAGAGTATCTCGGACAATGATTTGGAGCATCGTCCACCATTGCTTCGCCGCTGGATACGACAAGAGATCAACACAATGCACGAGAGCCGTTATGAGCAGCCGCATAATACACTACCCCGTGGACCATCTTATCTTCACCACGTTCTCACTGCCCTGAAGCTCGGCCGAGCTGATCATTTTCGCCAGAATCTTCGAGTCAGCCCTCTCACCTTCGATGCGCTTGTCAAGGAATTGGAGCAGGACCCCGTGTTCTTCAACAACTCCAACCATCCTCAGCTACCGGTGGAACAGCAGCTTGCCGTTGCACTCTATCGTTTTGGACACGACGGGAATGCAGCTAGCATACAGGCAGTTGCGAACTGGGCAGGCCTCGGGAAAGGGACTGTTCATCTTATCACCCGTCGAGTCTTGACAGCTGTTCTACACCCGGGGTTTATGAAGTCCGCGGTCTGCATGCCGACACCGGAGGAGAAAGAGAAAGCTAAGCAATGGGTCAAGAATCATTCTTGTCACGGCTGGAGACACGGATGGTGCTTTGTTGATGGTACCTTGATCCCTCTCGACGAGCGGCCGACTTGGTACGGAGAGAGCTATTTTGATAGAAAATGTAACTATTCATTGAATTTCCAGGTGGGTGGGTGGTGCTCCCTGACTATTCAAAGCTAATGCATTTATTCAGATCGTCAATCTGCCTAATTTACAGATCATTGACTTTGGCTATGGTCATGTCGGGAGTACGCATGATGCAACGGCATGGCATGACACTTTGCTGGCGCAGAAACATGAGGAAATCTTCGAAGATGGTGAATGGATATGGGCAGATTCCGCATATCCGGTATGTTTTCTCATTTACGGAGCGAATATCAGCTGAATTTTGGGACTCAGATTGATAAATGGATCACGGCGCCTTATAAAAAACCACTACGAGATCTCCCGGAAAACGAAAAGTTCAACAATCACGTCTCAATCCTTCGTATTCGATCGGAACATTCCATTGGCTTCCTCAAAGGTCGATTCCATTCCTTGAAACACCTCCGCGTTAACATCAAGGACGAGGTGTCACACAAGATTGCAACATATTGGGTCTCTGTTATATCCGTGCACAGAAATTCGAAACTTTTCCAACTCTTCTTGCTGGCTTCATTCCAATCGCATCCGGTTGATCCTTATCTGGTTCCCGCGCCCTCGTCGTCTTGTTCTCACGACCCATTCCATCTCGGGTCTCGGGTTTTCACGCAATGAAGGATTACTGAGCGTTTCCCGTTTCCTTTTATTTTCCTATCCAGTTCACATCCTTGGTCTGGCAGTATTGCCTGCCCTCGGTCAATGTCCAGCCATTCCCAATCACGTCCGGGATTACCGGGTGTACCGGTCGATGCTTACGTCAGCACCCGGCACTCGGCCGGATCCATGTGTCTTATCCATTCTCTATTATCTTCACATTGAGTTCACCTCTCGGTCGGCTGTATATCCTCCTGTCGATTCCCGTCCAGCCATTCCCAGACTCTCCGACCCTCGTCCGGTCATCCCTGGATCCGTCCGGGACTACTTGACATACCGGCTACTTATTATGTCAGCATCCGGTACTTGGCCGGGTCATTGAGTGTTACTCATTCATATTATCTTCATATTACTCACTCCCTCGTTCTGGCCGTATCTGGCCTTTCCCTTCCTCTCGCTTGCCTTCCGCTCGCCTCTGGGACCGTCTGGTCGTACCGGCTCCGGATTACGTCATCACCCGGTACTCTATTGCCTATCCGGTCCCATCCCAACTTCCCATGGTACTGTTCATTATCGGTATCTCACATATACTCATCCCTCTCGTCCTCCGACACGGTGCGAGTCGCCCTTGCATGTCCGGCTCAACTTCCGGTCACACCGGTCACATGTGACCGGTCCAAGTCCGGCTCTGATGCCGGGTCATCGGTATCTTATGTCATTATGCTTCTCTATCCATTTCTGTTCATCCTTTGTCTATATGATTCCATATGCTCACTTATTCCATATCTAGACTTTACTTTGTTCCTCTTGTACTTCTATTCCCTTTTGGGATGTTACTTTGACATTACTTTATTAGGAATACGACACGTATACTTACGTATATAAACCCTATGTACTTCGTTGTATTCTCTATCCTGAAAATTAATGTTATTCCATGTTTTCCGTCATGGACTGATTCCACCCTTTTCCACCTTGTCTTGGTTTCGACTCTGGAGGTTGTCGTCTTCACCTCTGGACTATTCCCACGCTTCGTCCGGCCCATCCGGCTCCCTGCCGGTCACCGCCTGGGTCCGGACTCTCTCGCGGTCTTTGTGACGACTCCCTGTTCATCTATGTTGTTGCTCTTTCATCCGATACACTCCTAGCCTTCATCCGGTCCTCTACCGGTTTCCCTCGCATATATTCCCACGCTTTACCGGCTCCGACCCGGTCCGGCCCGGCTATCGCCCGGCCTCTTTCCGACCATCGCCGGTCATCGCCTTGATGTATTCGATTCAGGCTATCTTTTGCTGTTATGCCTTTTCCGAACTCATTCTACATTCTCGTTCGGCTTCCTAGGCTTTTAGCTCTTGCAGTATCTTGTGGCCCGAGGCTAGTCAGTCGCTCACCCTTCTGAGCTGTGGTGTTGCGAGAATGGCCGACTCCATTACGTCCGGTCACCTTCCGGTTCCCGGCCTGGTCCGGTTCCGGTCTTCGACCGGGCTTCGTCCCCTTTGTGGCTCAGGATATAACAGTCTCCGGGTGTATCGGAATTCATGCCTTTGCGATGCGATGCGAGGAGGAGGAGCGGGGCGGGGATGCCGATTCGGATGATCCTGACCCATTCATTCTTGAAGGTCTATCATCAGACTCTGATGCTGGCGAGTCGGATGTGAATTTACCCGGTCCCCAGAATGCTCAAGGAGGTCGGAGTAGACTGGATGACGGTAAGGTATTTCGGGAATCTCTGAAGCGGAAGTTGTTCCGTGCACATGAGAAGCGGAGGGAACGGCGAGCTGCTAGAGGTGTTCAGTAGCTAGCAAATTTCCTACTGTGCCTGTAAATGAGTGTTATTCACTAAAAGAATGTACGCTACACGTCTACATGCAGAATATAAGTACTCAGTATAATACTAGCTCGAAGAAACCCAGGCAGTGAGTATATGATGTCAGAGGCACACGCGCCTGTGGGTATATGACGTCACATAGTCCGAAGCAGAAATATCGAAAATATCGAAAATATTGGTGTACCCAACAAAGGCAGGTGGGGGAGCAAGATAGAGGTGTGTAGGTAAAGAATAAAGCGAAGGGAAAGAGTGTAAGGCCCACATAATCACTGGAATGGCTCGGATAAGTCCATATTGCTACTGAATCCATAGGCATCGAGGACGAGGAACTGCCGGCGTCAGAGGCAAAGTGGGTGGGAAGAGAGTACGAGAAGAGGTTGTTGTTGTTGCCAGCGAACATCCCGTGCTCCCCATGGAGCTGCTCCCAGCGTGAGATGATTGACCTTGACGTGTGTATTGACTTGGACCCGTGCCGAACTGCAGCATCTTGAGCTCATGCTCGTGCTGCATCTTGAGACGTGCAAGCTCGACCTTGGCAAGCTTCTCCTGGCTCTTCACCTTCCTCCTATCGATCTTGACCTTCGTGACCGCGCGAATCTTCTCTATCTCAATCTCCTTCCGTGCTCGATGCTTCTCCTTCGTCACCGCAAGCTGCTTCTGCGCAGTTTCCTCCTCTGCTAGGACAGCAGCCATGTACTTCTCCTTTGCAGTGGTCGGCTTTGCGAGCTTGGCCTGAGTCGAGGTGGCTGGTGCGGAGATGGCAGGCTGCGGCTTTGTCTTTTTACCGGTGGGCTTGCGAGGAGAATCTGCTGGTTCGCTGGCAGCTCGTTTGCGCTTTTCCGTGGCCTTGGGCGTGACACTATCATCACTGTCATCGCCATCGATCTCAATGGCTTTGACAGGATCGAACGTAAGGTCAGCGAGACTGTCGGGAAAGTCTGAGGTGTCGTCCGGAGAGCTGGGGTGTACAAGGTCGACATCTTCCGTCCCGGGGAGGAGGAGGTAGACGTCCATGTCGCTGTTGTTATTCCCGATACCCACTGGCCGAGATTCAGACGCTCACCAATCAGGGAGCGCATTTCCCAGAACCAGGGAGAGTCGCCCTTGAGTTCATCTAATAGAGAAGGTAAGCCTCAGTTACGGCGATTTCACAGCGTCGTAAGACTCACCCCACTTCGTTTGTAGGCCAGAACCAGCCTCAATATCATCGGCACTTTCAAGTCCGGCTCCTGTTTCACCCATGGCATTGACCCCTTCGCGGGTCTTGTCTGTTACCCTGAGAGGCGATGTGAATACGGAGAAAATGCGACTTCATTAGTACGCACGCTTTGACCCAGTTCTTGATCTTCCCTGCCCAGACATCCCCCTGCTTGGCTGCCACGGCATTTTTGAAAGCTTCACCGTAAACGGGATGGTCTTCAAAGCATTTCTTGGCTAGCAGGAAGTGGTAGTGCTTTTTTGGCAGGCCTCCATTGCGCTTTGTGGACCCGGGAGGCGGGAACAAGCTTCGACGAGTATCGTCGTCATCTGTGATGTGCGAAATCATGGTCCATGTGAGGCTATCGTCTCCGCTCCAGCTGGAGTCGCATTAACGTTTGCAAAGATGTCAGTGTGATGGAAGGGCTTACTCAATGTCGACGGTGCCCTCTGGTTCTTCCCCGGTGCCCCTTTTCTGGTCATCGCTCTCGTCTTTCTGATGTGGCTCGGCCACTTTTTTTTTTTCGTAGGCGGTCTTCCGCGAGGCTTAGGGGGAGCAACTTCGTCCTCCTTGCCCTCTGCAGCAGCTATGGCTGCAGCCTTCTTTGCTGTGGATGAGACTTTGGCTGCCCTTGGTCTTTTGTCGCCACCAGCCATGATCGAGGAGAGGATGAGTCGGCACAAAAAAGCCGAGCCATATGTGGATAATAAATAAATAAATATTATTATTTTTTGGTTGGTCATCACAGTCACAAACGAAGTGTAGTCGAGTTAAGAAATGAAGGGAACAAGAATCGCGAATCGTTTCTGAATCGGCTCCAGAGGCGATTCGACAATTCTGTGCGATTCTCGATTTTGGCGATTCTCCCACGCTTTAATAAATTCTGAATCATTCCAGAATCGGGGGCCAGAATCGCCGCTAAATCGCCTACTCTGACTGCCCCTATTGTGTCGGCATATCGAGGAAGCGCGACGACGGCATTAAAACAGATCTTCTCAAAAATTGACTTTATACACTGGGGTATGAATTACAGTGAAAAATGGATCTAAAAGAGCGGATTTTTGGCTACAATTGATGTAGGGTACTCGGAGCAAACCCAGGACCTCGAGAAATCAGTGATACACCAGTGGTATGCTTGCAAGTATGGGCGGAGAGTTTGTGACCAGAGTGACAATGAGTGACGATCAATCATTTCTGTCCCAAAAGAGATATTCGAGGAAACGAAAGTCTAGACGAGGGGTAGGGACCCCTCGTCTAGATTCAACATATTTCGAGTGATGCGAGAATAAATCGCGGCCGCTTGTGGGTGATGCAATTGATGGGGTCCTGACAGGTCGCTCAGCATCACGGCGGAAATTGCGAAAATATTCCTCTCGAATATTTAATGCTTACGGGAAGTCACCCACTGGTTGACTTTCCATAAGCTTAGATAAATGCTGGGGAATATTTTGAAGCTTTGCCGAGACAGCTGTCGGGACCCCATCACTTCGGAGGCACGAAAACGTACAAGGTTTGCTCGAAATTTAAGAAATTCTAGAGAGGGGGTAGCGACCCCCCTTCAGACTTTATTGCTTGGAATAAACTAGTTTGGCGGTGTGCACAAACACTCCGTCCGCTTCCCAAGCCGCCAAGTGCCCAAATTCCGTTGAGAAAAATGCCATGGCCTCCCATTCCTCATCGGAGTTCGTTCCGGTCCTTCTTCAAGGGTGAGAACCAAATTGATTGAAATATTATTTCTTACGGGAATTCAGGCCGTTGCTGGACAACTGGAATATCCTATTAATGGAATGCCATCACTGGCACCCTCAACTAAGCTCGGAGAATATTCTATCCTTATGGAAAGTCACCCACTGAAAAACTTGAAATGTTCAACCAGTGTAATATAAATTACAAACCGAAACTATGAGTTATATGCCCGGAATGTCAAAGGACGGCAGCGGACGGCAGCGGACGTGAGCAGACGCCAGCAGATGCCATCTTCTGATGGCTGCTTTGGGAAGCCGGCGGATGCCGCGATAAGATACCGGATAGATATGACGACATCCGCCCCTATTATCTTTCCAGTGATTTCTGACGCGCTCCGGCGTCGTCTGGCGGAACCTGCTGGAGGTCGGCGGACGCCAAGTTATTTATATCGCTTATCTGGCGCCATCTTTTGGTATCCACAGGATGAAACACAATTTTACTTTTGTTTTGCTCACTTGTTTTCTGACTCTATGCCGCCCAAACCTCCCGCTGAAATGCTTACCTTGGACAACATCCGTGGAGGGCCCATAAATAATACACGCAAAGTTGCAGAGCTGGTTGGGATCGCCTCAGCCATGCAAATTGATACCAACGGGCAAAAGAAAGATCTCCTCGCCCGCATTACCAGCAAGTTCTCCGCCGACAAGGAGCTTGCCCAGAAGCCCGAATTCTTGAAATTCCATGTCCATCGACCCGAGAACATGCAGAAGACCACAAAGGCCGGTAGAAACAGTGCCACCAAGGTCGCTGAAGATGCTATTGAAGAGAAGATTGATCTTCCCGCCACTGGGTGAGCATTTGTTCCTCCTCTCAACTTCACACTAATAACATGTAAATGAAGCGCGAATCAGAAGCTCTTGGAGGGCGATGCTAAAACGGATCCTCCCGCTCAATTCAGACGCCTCTCGGGTCCTCAGATCGATACACACGACTTGAAGACTGGGTTAGATGCTGGTATGTAATCTATATCCTTTCAAGTTCACCATTATTATTTACTTTACATGTACAGAGAGTGATTTGTTGTTGTCCCCCATATCAGGTGCTGAAACCAACGAAAAGGAATTTGACCCTCCCCGTACACCCCCTCCGAATCGTCAGGATGTCAAGACAGTTGCCCGAATGCCAAGTGTGTCAGCTCCACATTATCTTCGTGTAAACGTACTCAATCATACAGTTTATGTCAACTTCACTGGTAAATTGAAGAGCGAAATTATCATCGAGTCCAGTGACCGAGTGCGTCTCACAATTGATGCCGAAGGGGAAGGCGGACCTACATACTCGGCTTCCTTGAAGGAAATTTTGACAGAGGCTATGAGCGTGACTCGCCCATGAAAGGTCAGACTTGAATTGTGTATCCATCTATCATGCTGACGTTTGAAACTTCAGCCCACCCCAGGGCCAAGATCTACCGTCAAGGTGTAATCGATCCCGAGCCTGATGTGTATACCTTGAAGCTGGGGACTGTCGAGGAAATATTGTCAGCACAGGAGAAGACGGCTCTCCGTTTTGACGGCGTGGATAAGTATCATCTCAAACCAATTCATGGTGGAACTGCCTTGCAGTGTGATCTATTTACCTCAGAGAAACTGGAAGAAGACGAAGCCAAGGTGAATTTTTAAATAATTCGTTATGCTACGCTGACATCGAATTACCAGCCAAATGTCATCCATTCGGCGCTCGCTGGAGAATCGAAGCCTTTGGAGGTAGCCCGGCAAAGAGCTGCGGACGCTGCGGAAGCGAAGCCCTTGTTCGATAAAGCACTGTTGTTGTTTCTAGGAGAGGTTGTCAAGGGCCCCGAGAAGAAATGGCCGACTTGTAAAACTGCTCGGCAGGTGCGTGATCGCTTCAAGGCTTTGGAGGATGCCGTCCAGAAGATGCATGACATGGGGTGGAACAAGAGCGGCAGAGGATATATGGTTCCATTTGGTGCGCTGTCCACATCCCGTTCTCTTTATAGCTCTCATTTCTCTCACAGTGTACAAAGATTCCATACGCGGGGACTATGATTTCAAAGGCACGGACTTTTCAAAAGAGATTCTGGGCAACGCCGTGCATATCAAGCATGCCGCTGCCGGAACTGACAGGCAGACAATGAACAAGGAGCTTCTCAAATATTGTCCGAAAGTGACTGCCTGGTTTGCGAACCCGGACGATGATGAACTCGGCGAAAAATTCAACGACATGGATGCTATTGACTTTAGGAAACGTTTGGAAAAGAAGAAAGCGGGGTTTATCAAGAAGAAGGCGCAGCAAAAGAGGGAGATGGCTGAGGCGAGGGCAAAGGCGGCCGAAGAAGCGAAGAAGAAGAAACGTAAGCAGCCCGACTCCGATGATTCCGACGCCGCCGCCGCCCCGACTCGAGCGGGAGTGAAACGGACTCGGATGCTGTCGGCCCATCGCAGAAGAAAAGGTTGAGGAGGAAGAAGGCTGTTTTGGACTCTTCGGATCTGGATGAGCCAAAGAAGTAGTGGCGACTCGACGGCTTGTAAATAGTACATTCGTCCTCTCAATGTCACTGTGACCTAAACCCAAAATGGAAATGATACATCCAAATATGGCAGACCACTTCATCCGGAGACAACTGCCATGGCCATCTCAGTTTATAACTTCATTGTCTTCCTGCAGGTGTTTTTTCCCGGTGGGCTCTCACTACAGCGAACACTATATGTTATTGCTATCCTTGCATCCCTCTATCCACTTTTCAGGCTGCACAGAAACCAACGCCGTGAACCTCGGCAACCACTCGCCACCGCATGGTATCTCAGCATAGTTCTGCTCCTCACTCGGGCATTTCATCCAGAACAGCAGAATCCGGAGCTGTGGCCAGATGATGGGCCAGGCAATGAGCATGCACAGACAATGTGCAATGATCTTGAGCAGCTTTACGACTTTCTTGGCATCTCGGGCTCACCCACTGGGCAGAATCAATTCTTCCCCGAGCCTTGAGCTATTCTCGTCACATCTCGCCTCACCTGCATGTTCTGCCCAACGTCGGATGGAGTTCATAGTCTTCGGAGACGGCGAAAAGTGTCCACCGTCCGCTTGCTTGACAGTAATTTCCGATGGGTCAAGGCGGACTTGTTCATTGCCTACTGCAAAGGTTGTGATGCCGAATATCACCCTGATCGTGTAACCTATCGCCTGCCGAACCAGCCACGCATGCAGAAACCAGAATACGACGCAAAATTCTTGCGAGTGTCTAAACATGGCATTTGGATGGATCACAGAATTGCCATTACACAGGAGAACTCCGTGCTCCGATTTCGATCTGGATGGTCAAACTTTGCTGAATGGCTTAGCGACACCATCGGAGAAAAACCTCGCGTCACCACTCGCCAATCTCAACATCTATATTTCGAACATTTCGCTCGGAGATTGATATATGCACACGGCCTTACCAGCACTTTCTGTGTTCCGTCTGATTGTGCATCCCAAGTCATTGCAGAAACCGTTAGACAGCAGATTGGTCTGGATGGAGGAATAATTGCCGGTAGTATGACACACGGATGCATGGACTGTACTCATTTGAAGCGCTACAAATCGGATTTATTGGCAAGCGGAGCCTCGTTGGATGATCGTGTAGAAGGCATAGCCGACGATCCATCTGAAAATAATGTTCGCGTGAGTTCCTTGGTCGTATATGGATGTCTTGTCTAATACTTTTAATAGAATACAATGTCGGACGCCGCCGGAGGAGCATCGGGTTCCATTCCTGTGCATGACAATGTTGCATCCGGACCAAAGCAGCAGGAATTGCCCCCAGAGGATGGACGTCGCGGCTATGTTCGGCTTGCATCTATGGATGGCAAGACAATTACCCACAAGGTGACCTACTGGACAATTATTTACCATTTGCATTCTGACGGCTTTTCACTGGCAGATCTGTTCGATCAGTTCCTGCGAGAAAGCACTGGTCAACTACAAGAACGGCCGCTTCTGTGAAGACCACTTACATATGTGTAATCTCTGTGGTATAGTCCCCTGCGGACAGCCAGTACATTCACCCGGAGCACTTACTTGCGATGACCAAGCTCACAAAGATTGGCATGCGAAGTACCTCAATCGCTTCTCACGCATGTCATTTCCTGGAGTTCAAAGAGTCATTCGAAGGCAAGCTGGTGGGGAGTCTCGGTTTGATGCACCTTCCGAACCTGAAGGAGGGGTGCCAACACTTCATGCCGAGCTTCCCAGTCTTAATGGAGTGGCGGGAGCTCAAGTCAGCCACACCTTCAGGGCGGGAACAACGTACTGCCTCCAAACCATCCAATGGTCTTGCAGCTGTCCAATTGCTTGGGGAAAATGCTATAGGTCAGAAAGCTCATCGCAGGTTCTCCGATTCCTCAATCGGACTTGGGAGAATCACCCAGATGCGAAGCCGAGCTTCATTTCGTATGATGATGCATGCAATCTTCTGCGCCATATTGTTACGCAAGACCCTGATAGCCATTGGATCAAGACCACCAAATTCATTGTCGATGCATGGCACTACATTGGTCACCGAGCTACAGATGTTCTGTGCCGACTTTGGTGCAATCCGGCGCCGACAAATGGTTCTCAGCCCGATCTCGTCATTGTGGATGTAGATGCCAATGGACGTACACACACCACCCGTGCCTTTAACACCGAAACTGCAGAGCAGCTCAATGCGTGGCTCAACGGATTCGAAGCCCAACTTCGTCAAATGTCTGCCACAAATTTCGATTTTTGCGTCCATGTCTTGATGCTTCTCTATAAAGAGACGGTTGAAGGCAGGATTCTGAAGAAGGAAAGGACATTATTAGATGAATTTTGGGATGCTGTAGAGGGGATAGCGGCGGAACAGTAGGAACATACGAAATTCCGGAAGTTGGTGGTTTAAATTAACTTAATCTGATACTTCAAGTTGGCCAGACTCCGGTGGACTCCACCAGCGGACGACAGATTTCTGGATGAATTCCGGTGGACGTCAGCAGAAATGTTGCCAGGGTCCGCTGTCATCCGGTGGAAACATGTCAGAAATCCGGCAGATGACGGCGGAAATGTGCGTGAATCCGCCAACCTCCACCAGAAGCCACTGGATACAGACACAAAGTCTGCTGGAAACCGGTGGATCCAATGTCAAAATCCGGCAGCAGTCGCTGGATTTTCGTGGGCATCCGGTGGATGACAATGGAAGTTCAATCCGGTGGATGACGCCGGATGACGGTGGTGATATACATAGTCGGTCGTATTGTGTTCATAGGTAGTGCACGAATACATATACCTTCTTGATAAACTCTCTATGTATGTATTTCTGATGCCGATACATCAGTAAAACTGCAATTTCGTCTTTCACGTCTTTCGCATCTTTGCCAAGACGTGAAAGACGTGAAAGACGGATTTTTGGTCAAGACGTCGCATCTTTCCAAAGTAGATTCAATTTTCTTAGGAAAGACTTCCGTCTTCGGAAAGACGTTCCAAGACGCTGTAGATTTTGCCAAAGATTGCTTGTAAGATACTGAATACCCTCACAAAGCTTCGCAAAGATACATTTAAAGACAATATATTGGTACCAAACGATACATTGGATATACGGGACCGCGATGTACAGCCAAGGCAGGGATAGAAACTGAGATAATATCCGTTGGAACAGGAGACGATGTGCTGAGGAATAACGTTAGCACTGTTTACCGCATATCACGACTGTAAACGCACCGAAGTCCGAAATGTAGTGACAGATCCCAACAAGACACTAATCCGCGCCGCGCAAGTGACGGCCATCATGCGCGCAAGCGGCGCGGGAATAAAGTAGCTGCATGAATCGATACGCACTTCGTGGCAAATCAGTCGACATTGGGACAGGATGAACTGTATACATACGATGTTTTGCGGAGGCTTTTGGGGCGGACGGGGGAGGAGGGGGAAGATGAGGCAGTCAAGGTTGTGAGGTGTAGCGTTGCGCAGCGCACATGGCAGGACACCTTGCGCTTGAATGGTTTTTCACGGCTTGAAGACTTGGGCTTGAATGGTATTGACTTGAAACTTAAGACAGGAGTTGAAGGGCTTTGAGCTTGAGGGACCTTGAAACTTGAGGGCTTGAGGTTAAGCCTTAAGGTCTTCACCTGGTATTGAGGAGCACCCGACATAGTAAGCCCGACAGAGGCGGGAGCATCGTGCAGCGAGATCCCAGAGCTGGTGATCACCAAAAGAGATAGCAGAGGGTGGAAGGAACCCGATGGCTGAAGTCAGGAGGAGAGCAGAGCTGGGGAGGATGGGAAGGATGGGGGGGAAAGACAAGGCGCGATGTGATCGTCGATCAACATCCATCAACCATCACATGGTTACGCACGGGCCAGCGGAGTTTGAATGACTTGTGATATTTCGCTGCATGTTGATTTTGCCCAACGACACATGGAATTTCAAAGCCGTCTGCTCTGCATTGAATTGTCCCAGCTCGATCCCGACAATACTAGTTGTTCATGGACCTCCCAGGATTCCGCCGCATGGTAACGGGAGAATCCCACTCCGAATCAAACCCTGTTCTTGCTTCAAGTGATTGCAGACAAGCTTGCAGATGTCCAACATCTTGGAATCGTAAATAGAGGCTAAAATTCACATCATATCTAAGAACTGTCAATTTTTTCGATTTCCGTAGGCGAGTTCAAATAATTTGCGGACGACGCGATCAAAGATGTAAGATGAGTCGCTAAAGATATAAGACGTCCAAAGATGCCTTTTCCAAGACATGAGATGTTTTGCTCAAGACAAAGATGCCCAAAGATGGCCGCCAAAGATGTAAGATGCCAAAGACGAAATTGCAGTTTTACTGATGTATATATAAAATTGGTCTACTCGACTTATCGTGGAGTCTTCTACAGATAGCTTGTGGAATCCGGCGGCTGCCGCACGCCTGTTTTGCATCCGGCGGAGGACAGCGGATGGTCTCCTTCGTCCAGCGGACGTCGGTGGATGTTGAGCTGCATCTGCCGCCATCCGGCAGAGCGCACCGCCTGTGGCGGTGCGCGTGTATTACTGGAAACTATCTACTTTCGGTGCTTACGTTGATTACGCGCTGGTTGTTCGTGCTTGGCTGGAGTATGGCCAGCCTCATCGCAATCCTCGACCTCAAGGGCAAGCCGCTCATCCAACGCTCCTACCGCGACGACGTGCCCCCGTCCTATGTCGAGCGCTTCCTCCCTCTCGTCCTCGACATTGAGGAGGAGGGCCAGCAGGTCACCCCTTGCTTCTCCAGCCAGGGCATAAACTACATGCACATCCGCCATTCAAATCTCTACCGTCCGTCGCGTCTCGCTGCTCACCGCGTATTCTTACCTTTTCATTATCCCAGTCCTTGCCCTCTCAAAGCGCAATTCCAATGCCGCAGAGACCATCCTCTTTCTTCATCGCCTCACCCAGGTCCTCGTCGAGTACTTCAAGGAACTCGAGGAGGAAAGTATCCGCGACAACTTTGTTATCATCTACGAGCTCATGGACGAGATGATGGACTTTGGCTACCCCCAGACAACGGAAAGCAAGATTCTTCAAGAGTCCGTTCCCTGTTAACGTGTCTAATCCATCCTCACCCGTTCTAGATACATCACCCAAGAGTCCCACAAACTCGAGATACAGGTCCGCCCTCCGCCGGCCATCACAAACGCCGTTTCGTGGCGAACAGAGGGTATACGCTACCGCAAGAACGAGGTCTTCCTCGACGTCATCGAGAGCGTCAACCTGCTGGTCAATGCAAAGGGCGACGTCGTCCGCTCCGAGATTCTCGGCGCCGTCAAGATGAAGTGCTATCTCTCTGGCATGCCTGAGCTCCGGCTCGGCCTCAACGACAAGGTCATGTTTGAAAGCACGGGTCGCAGTACGTCCGCGCCCGCTATTACATCGCGCACATCCAATTTAATCCGTTTGCTTCTTCAGCCGCCAGGGGAAAGGCCATAGAAATGGAGGACGTCAAATTCCACCAATGCGTCCGTCTCTCGCGGTTCGAAAACGATCGCACCATCTCTTTCATTCCGCCGGACGGCGAGTTTGAGCTCATGTCCTACCGTCTCTCCACCCCGGTCAAGCCGCTAATCTGGGTCGAGGCCGCCGTCGAGAGCCACCGGGGCAGCCGCGTCGAGTACATGGTCAAGGTCATTGCGCAGTTCAAGCGGAGAAGCACCGCCAACAACGTCGAGATATACGTTCCTGTGCCGGACGATGCTGACAGCCCCAAATTCCGCGCAAGTGTCATCCCTTAGGTTTCAGTGCACCGCGCTGGCTGACCAAACTAACACCCCATAGGCCTCCACAGGCAGCGTCCAATATGCCCCAGACAAGAGCGCGTTCGTGTGGAAAATAAAGCAGCTCGCCGGCGGCAAGGAATTTTTAATGCGGGCCCACTTTGGCTTACCCAGTGTAAAGAATGGTAGGCATTCTTCAACTCTTTCCGTGTCCCATTCTCCATTCGTCCATAGAACAAGACGTCGAGAAGCGTGCACCCATAACAGTAAAATACGAAATCCCATATTTCACGGTCTCGGGTATACAGGTCCGGTACCTGAAGATCGTCGAAAAGAGTGGCTATCAGGCTCTGCCGTGGGTGCGGTACATCACCCAGAACGGGGACGATTACAGGTATTCTATCTTCGTACTGTTGATTCCAGTCTAACGTTGTCCGACTTAGCCTGCGGACAGCTCACGAAAAAGGGAGTGCACCTATTAGACAAAGTACTTAGGTCGCGTGTATAATACAGTCTGTTTTCTGTGGCCAGACCGTTTGCGAGAAACAAACAAATTCTTTTCAGAACATTGAAGTAAAACTACAAAGATATCATACATATCGATAAATACTATGAAGAAAGCCGTCAATCGGCTTTCATCGCCTCTATATTTCGTTCGAGCACCCAGATGGCTTTGCGGTTAGATTGGTCCGTGCATGAAGCCTTCCGCTCCGTCAACGCATTCAATATGCGAGTCTTACGAGCGGCGGATTCATCGACATCGAAAACGATCACGCCCCGTTGCACCCACGTCGGGCTCGGAGGTCCCGCTGACTGCGGCCAACCACAGTTGATAAGGAGCGACTCTAGGGAATGCATGGTTCTCTCCGGCGGGATCTTGAGCTTCCATTGTCGGCGCGATACTGGGTTCTTGGCGGCAACAAAAACCAGAGCATTCGAAAGGACATCTGAAATCGATTCTTGATCTTCGGTTATGATTCCAGCTGATTGGAGGTCTTTCGGTGGCTGGACTGCGAGGGGGGAGCTGGTGGGGCTGGGATAAACTGATGGTAAACGCGACTTGCGGGATTGCAAGGAAGTAAAAGGATTTGGCGCTCGCGGAGTCCTTGCCGGTGGTGATTTCGGAGCTCGAGAATCTCCCAGATTTGTCCTGGTCGCCAAAGCCCCAGGGCCCGGATAGACTTCGTCCGATGTCAGAATACAAGAGCCAAAGGCTGGCCAACCCCTCTTTCTCGCTAGTTTGCGATCCGAGGCAATCAATTTTTCCTCCCATTTGTCTGTCATAGACTTTCTCTTCAGACTGACACCAGGCGAGACCGGCTTTCCCCACAAGCTGTTACCCCAATCGTCAAGGTCCTTGTTGGACCTGTCTCTACCTATAATGTCCCGTGCAACTTTGTGGAGATCCTGCAAAGTCATGCCATCCCGCCAGCCCCGTTCACTGGTGCGAAAAATCTTGGTGATACGTGGGAAACGTAGTTCATAATGCTGGTTGGGAGGTATGATGAACACGAGACCGAATAAGTTGAAAGGACTGACTCTGCTTCTTGGACTCTTCGTAAACCCGGCACCGAACAGCTCAGCTAGTAGGGGTTCGCGCAGAATCACGGTCGGTGGGACCAAACCGGGAAGAATGCTATAGGTGAACGGTAGATCTGACGGCTACGATAAATGAGCAGACGTTTGGCAAGTTTCACCGGGCCGTCGATAACTTACTAGAAGGGTGGGGTCATATGGAATAGCATCGGAACTTTTGATAAGGAAATTTGTTTCCTCGAGTCCATCGCGGCTTAGGCCATACGATGCAGTGAAATAGATATGAAAGTGAGGACGAGCACTGGGCTGCGAATCACAGATATCAACGCGATTCTGGAATAAGCTGTCAAGCGCTCACATCTTTTTGCATCTGTTCAGCATTGTGCAAGCCGCCGACATAAAATGTGGTATACGCGCTAGGCCCAACTTGAAGGAATTTATGAGTATCACTAGCAGGTTAACCTGAAACCGAAACCAACCGCGAAGTTCCCGAGCTCTACTCTTATCCCAAGAGCCTCCCAATACAACCAAATCGACGCAATCTCCGTAGCCAGGAATATAATCCCTTTTGAGTTTCACCCATGGGAAACGCATATCGTTGTAGCCAGCTTCGCTCGCTTTGAGCACTAGTCCTTCTTCGGGAAGTGCAAGACATTGCGCGAAGACACGGTGCAAGGGCGGATTAGTGTCATTGGGGGTCAAGTTCAAAGCAATAGAAGTTCGGTCCGCAAGTATGGCTCGGCTCGGGATCGGTTTAATGACAGATTCAAGGATAGCTCGTCGAGAGGAATAGGGAACCGACAGAAGAGATATGGAATTGAGCATGAGTATGTCGAAAAAGACCAGGCCAAGATGTCGGTCATCCGAAACGTCGGTCATAAGTGAAGCCTGCGAATAACTACGACAGTCGTCGGTACCTGTGCCAGAGAATAAAATTTGAGGCACTGACTTGACGAGGGGGATGTCATCGTGGGCTTGCCTACGCACCCCGTGCGCAGTATGTTCAACGAGGCTACGAATTCTCCAAAATTCTAAACAAATGGTGAGTTTCAAGATATGCTGATCGCAAAAACAAACCGTCGATCTTCTCTCCATGCCATGCCACCATCTCCGCATCGACAATTATATTGCTCCTGACCTTGGTTGAAGAGTCCAGGTTCGGTTCCTGAGACAACCCAAGAGCCTCGCGATAACGCTATGGACACCATAACGATCCAAGGTCGAGTCTCGCTTGCTCTTACTAAATATCACTATGCGGGAACGGTTGTCGCTGAGAATTTGGACATGGATCTGGGCGCGTTCGCCGTCGTATTTTGTTTCTGCCCAAATTTCCTTGGAAGCTCGAAGTATCTCGAGAGCATGCAGACATCCTCTGCCTTTTGTGGACTTTGGGATCTGGAAGAATGGTCATCGCAGAACGATTGAAATAATTGGGAAGGTAGCTACCTCGATGGGAGTTCCTATCTGAGGCATAACGGCACCATTGATACCAGCATCAAAGGCGGCTGCGGCGTCGTCGAGCCCAGAGCGTACACGGTAGATGTTGAGCATTTGTCGGCTTGGATCCCAAGCTTTCATGGCGTCCTCCTGCTCAAAGTTATTCATTAGGAAGAGAAAGGAGGTCGTAAATATCAAGTCAAACCTTGGATAGATGAGTGACGGCGACGGAGTTGAAAGATTTGAGCGCCACGGTATAGTGAGTGTCTGCCAAGGGATACAGGAGGGGACGCAGATCCTTTAAAATAATCTGTGTCAAAAATGACGCATCCAGAGGTGATAGGGAGCGGTATAGTGCGCGTATGATAGTAGATTTGGGACGGCGGGTGGCACGGGCATTGGCTCGCACTGAAATATCGGAGTATCCTGAGTGGGAGGCCAGCTCTTCCAGCAGATTGTCAACCTCTGCAATGCTGAGAGGGCTGATATAATCTTCAGCACACTGATGGGTTGTAATTAGAATGTGCTCAGACGAGGCGGGCTGAGCCTCACCGAAGAACTCTTGTTCAGAACTTTCAAAACTTCTTGGCCTAAACACCCAGAGGAACCATCAGCACTCCACTGACGAAGGGGTGTCGCAGAGATCCCGAAACAATCTGAAAGCGCAGAGGCCAACCTGGTCTCCTGCATGTCGTATTTTCGTCGCGTATCCCTCTGGGAAGATGAGCCGAAACACGATGGCAGTTGTATTGGCGGGAAGGGGCGCAAACTCGCTGCGGAGGCGTGCAATCCAATTTTTTAGAGTGACCAGAGCGGGGTATGAAGCATTGTGAGTGTCGCGTCTAATCCCTGTTTTTCTAGAACGACTATGGCGGGAGATTTCGCGGAGAAGGGATACAAAACTGCGAGTCAGTCTGTAACGGTTCATAGCAACAGAGAGTAGACTAACAAGGAGAACGGCACACCCTGCGGTACTGCCTGAGATGTTGTGGACATGGCTATATGTGAATCATGGTACCGAGTCGCGACGCGCTCGTTCAAGGTGTTTAGATTGCATGTGACTCGAATCGGATCACAATTGACACAACATCTCCATCCGTAAATACAAGCAACATATATGTATGATATAAGAATGTCTCCACCAATATAAATGCCCAGGGAAGTAGAAAGTAAACGAGGGTGTGGACGTGCCCGAAAGATAGACAGTCTGAGAAGCATGACGAATTAAGACAGCGGATGCTAAGATGTGAGATAGGTAAAGATTCAAGGTGTGAGAATATAAATAGGTCTGCGAAAGGCAGGTGAGCATGGTGGGCATGGAAGAGCGGGACAACATGCAAGTCAGGATTATGGGTAATCCTTTTCGGTCATAATCATCCTCTCCGTTCGCATCGCGTCCACATCGCCGTCATGAATAGAATTGCCGTTGATGACAACGCCGTTCTCCATTCGGAGGTCGTTGGCGGGTGTGCTTGGCCGAGACGACGCCATCCCTGAGGATGTCGCAGTGGCAGTGGAAATGAGCTGTTGATTCTGAGGGAAGTACGAGCGTCGTTGCATTTTCTTGAAGTCGTAGGACGTAAATCTGGCAAGAAGGGTGAATCAAGTTGGATAGCGAGGGGATAGACGTACTGTTCTTCCATCTGCCGCATCTCAGGAGAGAAATTCTCCTGATTTGCTTTGCGGGTCTTAGCTTTGAGTGGGTTATCCTCTAAAAGGAGTTCCTCCAGCTCATGCGAGGCGTCAAAGTTGGCCTTCTTGGCCTGTTACAGTATTTTAGTTTTGCTAGAAAGAACAAACTGTGTAAACGCACGTCAGGGACAAATGGAGGCGTTTGTTCCTTCGATTCCAGGGTGTCCCAGTCGATAGTTTTAAACCATTGGTGCCGTCGGAGTTCCTGGAAGCCCTCACCGTTTGGTTTACAACCAAAACGTCTGGCCGGATCACGATCCAGTAACTAGAAAATAATTAGACAAGTATTTCTAAAAATAAAATAAAAAGTTTACCCCTTTAAGGACCTGCATTCCTGCCCGACTGCACTTCTTTTCCGCGTCTTCCGCCATTTAAGAGGGTCCTTCGTTATGCTGTACGTGAGGTCGTTGTTCGTCCGTCCGCGGAACGGCCGACGCCCAAATATGAGTTCGTAGGCACAGACGCCAAGTGACCACCAATCGATGCCATAGCTATAACCTCGCTTGACCAGTATTCTGTGCAGCTTTACGTCAGACAGCAGCGTGTTGAGGCAAGTAAACGACAACTCGGGTGCCATGTACGCCATCGACCCAGCAACGCCCATTATTTCCTTTCCGTGAATTTGAGACGATGTTAAAATCCGTAAGATGGGCATTTCCCCGCTCATCCAAAGTATTGTCGGGCTTCAGGTCGCTATACAGACGAGTAAGGGGTACCGCAGGGGGATGCAGCCAGATGAACACCCACCGATGCATTATATTGTTGTCATGTAAAAACTGCACAGAGGACAACTGTGCGACGTAAAACCGAACGACTTCCTCGTCCAAAGAGCCGAGCCGTTCTAGATGGACTAGGGGGCGTGTCAGGACGTTGGAGCCATCAGGGATGGGTGGACGACTCACAACGAAGGTCCCCGCCTAGCATAAGGTCCAGCACAAAGAAGCAGTTCTCGTCGTCCTGGAAGGCATAGCGCAGATTGACGATGAAGGGGTGGTCGATCTTGACATGGGAATAGAAAAGTCAATAAAGACGGATGCAGTTGAGGTGCGGACGGACCTCTTCGAGCAGTCGCCGCTCCTGGACGACATTGGAACTTCATCTTGACACGCTTTGTTGATGTATTTGAGAGCTAGAGCTCGCGAGTCTGTTTATGCTGGACCACACGGACCTTGATGCGGGGGGGTTCATAAGCGAAAGACGGCGCTGGGGGGCACGCACCTTGCCGAATGCACCCTTGCCCACACAACGGAGGAGGACAAAGTGAAAAAGCGTCTCCGTCAAAGTCGACCGGCTGGAAAGATATGAGAGAAGAAATTGGAGGAATAGGGATGGGGACTGACGGTTGGCCTGCAACAGACACCACCCATGGCAAAGAGCGTAAAATGGTCGTGGAGGGGGAGGCAAGGACGAGGGCAGTCGAGCCCAAGGATTAGCGGGAGACTCTCAAGGAGTTGAGAGGAGAGACAGACTTAGGGTCGTTGATGTGAAACAAATAGATCAGTGATGGATCCCCACCCTGCACACGTCCCCCCATGTCCAATTTTCTCCGTCCCCTTGTCCTCTCTGGTCCCTCTGGCGTCGGTAAAAGCACCCTTCTCCAGCGTCTCTTTGCAGAGTTCCCCGACAAGTTTGGCTTCAGCGTCTCTCGTCAGTCGACCCCAGTGCCCTCAATCCCTGCTGACACCTCTCAGACACTACCCGTTCCCCACGTCCAGGAGAAATTCATGGAAAGCAATACTTCTTCGTCCCAACCCAGAGTTCAAGGACTTGATCGTCGCCGGCGCCTTCATCGAGCATGCAGAATTCTCAGGCCAACTTCTACGGTACCAGCTTCGAGACTGTCCGTCTCGTTCACGAACAGGGCCGCCGCTGCATCTTGGGACATCGAGGCTCAGGTATGTCTCGCCGACGATCCCTCGTGTCCCGGAACAGAACCTGCGCCGTAGGGTGTGCGCCAGATCAAAGCCTCCGCCTTGGATCCCATCTACCTCTTCATCTCTCCCCCCACCCTCTCTGCCCTTCGCTCTCGTCTTCAGGCCGCGAACCGAGACAGAGCTTCGACCCAGAAGCGGCTCGCCACCGCTCTCAAGGAGATTGCATACGCAAGGAACCGAATGTGCACGATTTGGTCATCGTCAACGACGATCTCGACAGAGCATACGAGCTGTTCAAGAAAGTGGCGTTGGGGGAGGAAATAGTCGCGATGCTCTTCCGCTGCTTGATGATTAGACACTCGGATGTTACAATTAGAAAATAGTAATAATAACAGCTACAGTACACTAATTATTATCGAGTGAATCGTAAATCATCGCGGAGAGTGCAAGTCATTGAGGACATCCTCAACAGTCTTGGAATCGTTGAGCAGGTCGTCGATCGCCCTCGACCAGTCAACCCCATCCCCATTCCCCACCGCACGCGCTTTTTCTTGACCCCTTTTCTTGCATCTCCGCCTATCCTCCAACAAACCGCTTCCAGATTCGAGCTGCGCGAGATGCTTGACTTCACCAAAGTCGATGCAGCCTACCTGCAGAAACGTGGCTCCTTTGGCACGATGGATAAGACAATCAGTCTCGTTGTAACCGTCCAGTGTGCCTTCGAAAGGCTGGTGGGAACTTTCTGGCATGGGACTGCCATCTTTTAGGAGAGAACCGTTGGTCTTTTGCAAAACCGCCTCGATATTCAAGCTCTCCCCCCGGCGGAATGGCATTCGGTTGCGAAGGGGTGACGCAAGGCATGTCAACTTCCTTGCGGAGAACTCGGTCCACGTCGACAGCGGAAAAAACGCGACGCCCTGAGGTAGGTCATCCATGCCGAGCTTGTACGCAAACATACTGCGCGTCCAGACATTAGCGATTTTGCAATGCCAAAGCTGCGCGGTACCGGTCTGTATCGGAGACGAAGGTATCGCAGTTCGTCGTGGACAGAGATAAGATACCTGGCCTGTATGTCGTATTTGCGAATGAGAATAATCCATCGAGACGATGAGCAGATGCAAGTAGTCCACGCCAGACGACTGAACCACCCAGTTGATCCGCGAAGGCATATAATCGGAGCCAAAGTCAGAGGGAAGATATTCTTTGGAAAGGGCATAAGTAACGCCACAGCCTAGTGCGGGCGTCTGTGGTCTGTCGCTGACCGCAATCTCCTCTAGTTTGTTGAACAGAAAGCTTTCTGTCCCACCAAACCAGAACTTTCTGTCAAAGATATCCGTCCGGTGAGTATTTTTACCCTTCGTCGAGGCATATAGGTTCGTCGCAAGTTTCTGTGCCTCGTCCTGCAACATCCCAGCACTGTTCTGGAGCAAAAGGAGAATGGCGTGCCTCATCCCAGCACCGTAAATCCTAGAATAATTGAAGACTTTGGCTTGATCCCTCGAAATGCCGAGAATGCTTGCCGTCTTCGAATGAAGATCGGTCCCGGCTGCTTTCGTGCCTTCCAGGGTCATCCAGCCTATAGCAGTAGCTCCATGCAACCCAAACTGAGCGTCTCCCATGCAGCTCGAAATCCACAGTTCCTCCGAGTCGACGTCAGCACCCACGATGGCATACCCCGGCGGAGCGCGAACCATCGCCTTGAGTTCCGAGCCAACGCGATTCTTCTTCGCATTACTGGCAGTCAGCCACGTCTTCTCGATGGCACGACGGGTCACCGTCCCCATAGTGATGACTTGTGGCAAGATTATTCCCCACTTTTTTTGCTCCCGGTTGTCAGCGAACCCCAGATCGCGTTGCACTGTTCGATCCTGCCAGACGACGTTCTGGTTGAGAATGCGATCTCTCGCACTGATCCAATAGCTGCACATCGCGTTCATGTCCAAGGCCTCCATGGCCTCGCTCCCGGGACTTTTCAGGGTTCCGTCCTTGGAATACTTCATGAACGTCTTCCCGAGCGGACTTCCCACATTGGCCTGCTCGCCATCCTTGTGCGGAAGCTTATAAAATATGTACCCGCCTCTGAGAGTCGCCTCTGCCAAAGCATCGTCAGCGGGGTCATAGAAACTGAGTGCAGTGGACCGGGTAGGGAAAGATGCCGAGGCAGGAACACGAAAGATCCATCCATGTTCCCGTGAATGGAATAAGGGCCAATTCAGCCAGGAGAGCTTCAACAGGAGGGGGGCGATTCTGTTTCGAACCGTGATGTCGAGAGTTCCAGGAGGCATGTCCTTTTTGGGTTTTGTCGCATCCCAATACCACTTTGGCCAGATCACAGGAGGTGGCTTTGACGGCGTCAGTTTTTTAACTCGCTTCTTCGGTAGAGAAGCGACGGCGTCGATGTTTTCCACTAGACTCCAGTCAAGCTGTCTGAACCAGCTATCTTCCAGCACAGCCGACATCCCATTTTGCCAGTCAGA
Organism: Mycena leptocephala; assembly: GCA_029378395.1. NCBI lineage: Eukaryota > Fungi > Basidiomycota > Agaricomycetes > Agaricales > Mycenaceae > Mycena > Mycena leptocephala. The sequence goes on from JARJLF010000284.1 coordinate 242,518, forward strand.
GTAGACGGAGTCTGCGAGTGCTTTGACCTTTTCAGCAACGTCATCACCTCTCTCTCCGCGCGATATCAGAATCGCGAGATCGACGTCACGAGAAGTCATTCTGCCGCTGGCGAAAGATTTCAGAGCATGTTTCGTGGAGAGAACGGCGTTGGTTTTGAGCTTGTTAGCGGTAGCAAATCGAGCGACTGATTGATCTGCGGGTGCAAGGTAATGCCACTTTTCCTGATATGACCACCTTATCGGTTGACCATCGTAGGCGAGCTGAAGTAAAAGCGGTAGGATTCTCTCAATGGAGCGCGCTGAAAGGGGGGATTCTCGGAGATGAGCGTACCACGACGGCAGCTGGGTGGAGGAACACGCAGTCGGATCGTTACTCGGAGCCTCAAGTATAGCCTGAAACAATTGAGAAACAGATCATGCAGGCAACAGAAAACCAAGTACCACTGGATCCGGGGGCAGGACACCCCGGGATTTGCCTGCTACTTTGGGCGCCCAATCAAGTTGATTTAACCAGACATCGTCCTTCCACTTCTCCTTCCCAGGTTCATCCATGAAAAGCGACAACGCTTGATGTGCCAAATCCGCTAAACGGGACTTGACCGCTTTCTCTAGGCCCAGGTAAACTCCTTCCGCTTGTTCGAGATAGTTTTCCCAGCCTTCGTCCACACAGAGGAAACTACTTCCCATACTGAGGATCCCCGCAAAACTGACGGGATGAGGACATTGAGTGAGAAACACAGGGAGCACTTTTGCAAAGACCGAATGGGTGGCCTGAACGTCAGACGCGCAATAAGACAGGTAATCGGGCAGCGAGGCCAGAATGGCGGAAGGAGGAAGTCGCATGAAATCATCTCGTGTGGATTTGGGTGCGTGAAGCGGGACATTATGAAGGGCAGCGACTTCGGCGAGAGAGTTGACAGACGTCAATGCCTCCCATGTTTTCGCGGTACCTTCCTCCTCTCCCTGCTCGGTCCCAGCGAAGGTTTGATCGAGTTCGGACGGGAATGGATGTGAAGCGAGACTGTCTTCGAGTCTGTCCTTTAGCTTACCCAACTCCTCCTTTTTTTCGGTGTTTGTCTCTGAGGTCCAACGCATTGTGAGCTCTTGGAGCATGCCTCCGAGGGCCGTGCGCGCCTCCTCTTCCCTTTCTTTTTCTGCTTGTCTGTCCTTCCTCCATTTCATCCATGCAGGCCGCTGATTGCTACTGATGCCTTGGACTGCGACATGTAAAGCCATCGTGTCGAGCCACCGATTCTTAGTGCCGTCAAGATGGTACTCTTCTTTGGTCCGCCCCCTGTCGTACGACACATTGTGACCCACTACAATCCGCGGAACTGACGGGTCTCCCAGTGGGATCAGCTGCACAGGATCATCGGATTCGTGAAGTAACCAGGGAGAGACCCAGGCATACCACGCAGAAGGAGACGCAGCACATGCCATGATAGCGTACGGATGGTAGTTCGGCAATGTCTCGACGTCGAATGTGAGCAAGTCCTCGGGAGATCCGTCATCCTTGCATGGATAGTCGATTGCTTCGCTATAACTCGATCCATCGGGCATGTAATAATATTTAGTCCAACCGCTCTGGTGAATGTTCCATTCGGTTGCATCCGGGATGGGGGGCAAAGCCTGGGCAGCAAATGACCTGGCGAAGCTGAGATACGGCTGAGAGAGGGCGGAGCCGATGCGATAAAAGTGTTCCAGGAGGTTGTTGCCCTGAAGCGGCGGAAGGGTGAAAGAAGTGTCAGGGAGGGTGGAGCCTTGGGAGGGATCCAGTCCGTGCTGTTCAAGGTGCTGTAATGCGATGTTGATATACGACCTATCCGGCGCCGGAAACGATACGTTTTTAAAAATCTGGGAGTGCAGAGGACGAGAGAGCATTTGGACACCCAATTCATTTCTTTTAACTTGATACTAGTCATCTTCTGCGCCAAATTGAGCAGCGGAGGACTCACTATAACCCTTCTTGGGAGTCGCGGTCGCGGACGCGTCTGCACGAACCTCCTTTTTGCGAACGGTTTGCGGTTGAGCAGCAGGTAGTTTTGTGAGCTGCAATTGAGCCTGAAGATGGGGCCTAGATGACAAAGAACGAGTTCCGGAGGTAGGCAACGTCCTGGCGGCCCCCAACATCCCGATACCATGATATTTCATGTAATTCGGAAAGTAGAAGGGGTTGCTTGTCCGTGTTTACAACCAACGCCTATACGCGTCTCGCGCAACTTGACTTTCTCCAAATTATGTCTATGCAAATTTTCGGGCAAGAGGCATGTAATCTGTATGCTTTTCTGTCTTGCCTTGCTGAAGGACACCCAGGCGACGGAGGAAAAGGCTGAGAATGCGCGACTTTCCTCGTTTATTGGCGCCACTGCTCTTGGGGATCTTGTCAAATCAACCCTCGGTCCCAAAGGAATGAATAAAATTCTCCAGTCCGCATCCTCTGGAGACATCAGTGTTACCAATGATGGCGCTACGATTCTCAAGGCAATCCAGCTCGATAATGCGGCTGCAAAAATTTTGGTCAATATCAGTAAAGTCCAAGACGACGAAGTTGGAGATGGGACCACGAGCGTCACAGTTCTCGCGGCAGAATTGCTGCGAGAGGCGGAGAAATTGATCGCGCAGAAGATTCATCCCCAAACTATTGTGGAAGGGTATCGGATCGCGAGCTTGGCCGCGCTAAAGGCCCTCGAGAATGCGGCTGTGGATAATTTGTGCGTTTTTCGTACTTCGCGGTACCAACTCTGACCGGGAAACAGCTCAGATCCCAATATTTTCAGACAAGACTTGTTCAACATTGCCAGGACAACTTTGTCGTCGAAGGTATTGTCGCAAGACAAGGACTATTTCGCCAACTTGGCCGTTGACGCGGTCCTGCGGTTGAAGGTAAATCTTCTTATCTTCTTTCACATTGCGTTAATGCGTGAATAACTTTCCTAGGGATCTACCGACTTGGAACACATCCAAGTTATAAAAAAAGTTGGTGGAAAGCTGACAGACTCTTATCTTGACGAAGGTGGATTTCACATTCTTTGTACTCTGTTTGATATCTGATGCGTTTTAGGTTTTATCCTTGACAAGACCATCGCTGTCAACTCTCCAAAACGAATGGAGAATGTTAAAATTCTTATCGCTAATACATGTCCGTTCCGATGTTGTCTAATCCCTGCCTCTAAAATTAATCTACTTTAGCTATGGACACCGATAAAATCAAGATCTTCGGTGCACGCGTCAAAGTCGATGGCACAGGGAAACTTGCAGAACTCGAACGCGCCGAGCGGGTACGTGTCGCGCCGAACCTTTTTATTCCTGTTAATTCTCCACCCAGGAAAAAATGAAAGCCAAAGTCGACGCAATCGCAGCACATGGAATCAACTGCTTTGTCAATCGGCAGCTAATATACAACTATCCAGAGTCGTTATTGGCCGAGAAAGGCATCATGACCATCGAACACGCAGACTTTGAAGGCGTGGAGCGGCTGTCCCTTGTCACTGGTGGTGAAATTGCCAGCACGTTTGAACGGCCAGACTTGGTAAACCTGGGTCACTGCGAGTTGATTGAGGAAATTATGATCGGCGAGGACAAGGTATGTTACTCCCCATTCTCCCAGCTCTTTCATCCCTGACTTTACTTTTAGCTAATAAAATTCTCTGGAGTTGCGGCTGGAGAAGCATGTACAGTAGTGCTGCGTGGGTCGACGAACCAAATGGTAGATGAGGCTGAACGTTCACTGCACGATGCACTGTCGGTACTCTCGCAGACGGTCAAAGAGACACGGACGGTGCTTGGAGGCGGGTGTTCTGAGATGCTCATGAGCTGCGCCGTTGATGAAGAGGCGAGGAAGGTCAAGGGGAAGAAGGCAATCGCATGCGAGGCTTTCGGACGCGCACTTCGGCAAATACCCACGATACTGGCGGACAATGCAGGTTACGATTCGTCGGATCTGGTGTCACGGCTTAGAGCCGCACACTACGAGGGGCAGGCGGACGCCGGACTAGGTAAGTTACTGTTTTGCGCCCGAACGCTGATGATTTGATTTGGTGTCCAGACATGGACTTGGGTACCATCGGATCTATGAAGAAACTGGGAATAACTGAGAGTTACAAATTGAAACGGCAAGTTGTTCTGAGTGCTAGCGAGGCCGCAGAGATGATCATTCGGTCAGCCTTTTTCTTGAAATTTTCTCGAGACTTCTCATTTTATGTTTTAGGGTCGATGACATCCTGCGGGCATCTCCGCGACGACGTGAGGCAGTCTGAGTAGGCCAAAATTGCGTAGTACCACGAATTTTGTATAGAGTAGACGATATCAGTCACAACAACGTCACACTTGATTTTAGACTTGAACTTCATTATGCGCGCTACTCTTCGCGTGCTCGCTACGCACCGGCAGCTCATCCACTTTATTGGCAAGCGCTCCTGGCCATCTAGTGCGCATGCGCGCGTCCTGCCCCGTTTGAAAGCCGTGCTAATCAGGCATTAGCTCAGGCAACACCCCACGCACACCCTGCCGCTCCGCCAGAGTTCCAGAAGCGGTTCTCTGACGTGGCGACAAGCCCGTCGGCGGAGGCCAAAGGAAAGAGCGGGAGTACGGTTTCAGAATACTGGCAGGCACCTGAGAGATTCTGGCGACCGCGAGTAAGGGAACTGGAAGAAAGCGAAATTGATGCTGTTTTGGTGCGTTCGCCGCATTCTGTGGGATATGCTTTGCTCACTCTCACCTAGAGCGGTGGTGCTTCTTTACAATGAAATATGCTCAGTAAAATGAGATACATCACAGCATTCCATTTGACTCAATCCTTTCTGCGTACGCTAGCAAATGGTGCTCAATCTCCGCCTCGCCCATAACACGCCATTTTCCGCGCGTCTTGGGGTCCTCTTCCTCGCCTTCCGACACAATGCCTATCTCGATTTCAGCAGCTTTGTAGTCCGTTGCATGGACCGTCGACATGGCCTCGATCGCCATCTGCTGATCGTAAGAACAGAATAGTGAATGCCAATAAAGCTGGAACGCACCTCAATAACCGCAGACCTGCTCAATCCCTTCCCTGCCTTTGCGGCATCGTCCGCACCCCTCCCCGAATCGAGCTTCTTCCACTTTTTCTCGAGATGGTTCATCGCCTCCTGCTGTTTTTGACCCGCTGCCGTCGCGTGGAACCCGACGAAGAATCCTGCAGGGTCGAGCTTGAAGCACTGCGGCCCGAACTCGGCGTCAATCCCGATGAGTATCATAGCTTTGGAGTGGATCGTCAGATAGAGGATACAGAATTCGCGTAAACGTACATATTCCTAGCGGTCTCATTGCCGCCCTCTGCGTGTAGACCTGGTTGATGTTCGCCATGCGTCGGGCGAGTGTGTCAGGCGTTATTTCGTATCCATACTTGTAGCGGAATTCGGCAGCCTCTGACCGTGCGCGAGTTACCTGTGCGCGTGCATCGGCTGCAGCATATTGAGAAACTAGAATCAAGCCATAAAAATTTGGGCGGAAGTACGCACCAATGAGTCCTGTCATTACGCAGCCGATTGTGGGGGTAATGCTAAACAGATGCGTGACGGTCGACGCGTCGAGCATTTGTCCTGAGTATGGTATGTGGGCAAAGGATGAATTGGGGAAAGAAACTAGCGTACGGGAACTTTCCGCTGGGTGATTACAACGGAGGTATCCTTGCCACGGACGGCTATGGCAGTGTGGCCCGAGCCAGAGATGGCTTTGAAGGCGTATTCTGCAATGACCCGTTGGATGGATATTGGGGGAAACAAACGCCAACTGACCGACTTGGTATAGCCGCCCCTCGGGGGAGAACACAGTGAGGTATCTGACGCCGTTAAAGTTCTGTAAGATAGCTAGGACACGGAATATACCTGTCGTAGGATGTGCGCGACATGGTGGAAGCAGACGCGTAAGTGGTCACACTGTGTCACACCGCTACTCTTTTCTAAATCTTAAATCCCTTTGAATTGTTCATAATCTCATTCATACGCGGAGTTTACAAATATATATTACTTTTCAATGTCGTCTAACAGGTCATTGGTTTTTCTTGCCCGACTTGCGGGACTCGACAAAAAGTACCCTTCGTTGCACTTTAGGCGAAAATTAGCAGGGCAGGGTTGCGGGACGCGGTGAGCGCACCCATTGGATCATATTTCACGGCAGAGAGTTTGGGCCCTATCCGGACACGCGTGCGGGTGTAAAAGTAGCCAGTTTGCGCAGTAGATATCAGGCGCACGATGAGTGTTCTGTGAAAGAATAGGCTCGAGGCGGGAAAGCCGCAATGGTGCGTTTGATACACACCTAGCTTTGGCCTTGGCCATCGGAGCTCAGAACGAGGAACGAGGGAGTGTGTCTAGAGAACTCCAGAAAATGGACGGAGGCGAAAAGCAATGCCGTTGAAAGCAAACAGGGACAACGCCTTGCCTTCGTCTCTCCTGTACGTGTCCATCCTTTTCGACCTTGAGATTCTGACCACTGGACGGACTTGGTTATAGCGAGGATGATATCCCACGCAACATTATACTCCCTCGCAAACTCTCTCGGTGTCCTCGCAATGGTCACTGTGGTGGGCTATCACTTTGTCGCCATAAACGCAAAATATCTGTCGAAAGAAGTTAAATAGGGTCTCGGCGAGAGTGCTCGTGGGTGCATCTCCCATACACCTACACCTTCCCTCTCATCTCGCCCCACCTTTAGTCATTGCTGCGAGTTTGCTTTGTGTTGCCCCCGTAACCAACCACCTTCGTTAATAATAAAAATAATGAATGCCCATGCGTGCCTCGTATTCAGTAATGCCCAGCGCGTGAAGCATCCCAAAGCATTGCACACCGTCTAGCAAGTTTGAGTAGATAGATTGGATGCGGCAACTGGGGTAAACAAACGCCACGTTCTCGACATCCACTTTCTCGTTTAGACATGATACACCGAAAACTGTTATTTCTCTCGACTCTACTGTTGACCATCGTCGGGTCCAATGCTCTTCATTTCTATCTCGACGCCAACGAAAAGTCTTCATTAAAACTGCCCACCGACACCTGTTAAAGTCTCTATCCAACTTTTCCCTAATCACTCGCCAACCGCTGTTATTCTAGGACACTACCGTGCTCTGGAATGGTCTGAGCAAGACCAAGTGTATGCAGAGGACCCGAATCTGGGCATTTGGGTGGAAGTCGACGTACGTCTTCCACTTTCGCACAGAGCGCAAACACCCAACTTTGGTCCAGGAAATGGAGAGCGGCCATAACGTTG